>OMLC01042050.1:0-29408 GCA_900302585.1 Regalecus glesne
GTGATCCACAACCTGTGCCCATACATTCTACCACATCACTAGCATACACGCTAGTATGTCCCACACCCCATACCATGACTGCACAACCCACCATGCCTACACACACACACACCTACACACACACACTCCTACACACACACACACACACACACACACACACACACACACACACACACATACGCAGACACAGACAGAAAATAGAAACACACGTACACATCGTCTCTCTTCCTCTCTCTAGCTCTCCATCTGACAGACACACACTGTATGAACATGTGTTATTTGTCTAACACACCTCCCTCTTTGTTGCCTTTGGCCAGAAAACCAATATCCAACACATCAAGGGATCGAGAACTTCAGGAATGGCAACAATGAAAATATTTTGAGAGAAAACTGCAGAAGTCTTCCACTGTTTCCCTATGTGGCATATAACATCATTGTTTTGTGTGAATAATGAAACGTACAACAGATATTATATGAAAACATTTAATAAGTACACATCTTGCTCATTCTATAGAATGTGTTCCATCAAATGATCATCTACAAGACCCCGATCTGATATCGCAAAACTTTATAATGTATTCATGAATATTGCCGATACCATATAGTACAAGAAGGACATACTCAGTCATTTGAACAGTGATGGTGGCCGCGGTGGCCCGGTGGGTAGAGCTCATGCCTGGGAGTCAGACGTTGCAGGTTCGCATCCCGCCACGTAACTCGGTAAATATGAGGCATTGATTGCAAAGCGCTCTGAGTGGTCGTTAAACTAGAAATGCCCTATATAAGACCAAGTCCATTTACCATGCTTCATTTACCGAGTGTATGCAGCAAACACAATTGGCAATCCCAAACCAGCATGCGATGTTTTTCATACTAAAGTGCATATCCAGCTGTACTGTCAGTGGGTGGTTTTATGGCTGAATGTCAGCATACATGGCACCATGAGACAGACTAAAGACATTGGTCCTTAAAGAGATCTATCTGCACTAGAGCATGAACACATCTGCACATTTGCATCAGAGCTGCAGAATAAGGGTGGTGTACTTGTGTGTGATGGAGCTAGAATGTGCCTAATCCTCCCAAGGAATATCTTCCTCCTCCTTCCCTGCTACCCCGTCTCCCTCTCCTATCTCCTGTCATTCTCCTGCTGGGTCCGGTGGCCCTTACCTTCTGTCCTCCTCTTCTGCTACTCCTGCGCCAACGCTAACGCTGTCGTCTCTGAATCCGGCCGTTGTGTTAGCTATAAAGTAACAGCCACTGCATATTAACCACAAGGGGAGAGTCTCTGTCGCTCGACTCCTCTCTGTGCTGGTGGAGAAAACACAGAAGCCCCCTCCATTTTCCTCCTCCTCCTCCTCATCATCTTCCTCCTCCTCCTCATAGAGAGAGCGAAGCACGCTGGAAGTTAGAGAAGGTGACACGGGGGCTGTGGCTGAAACAAAGCAGTGATAAGGTGAGAGAAATAAGGTAGGGGCGATGCTAGAGGACGAGGAGGGGAAAAAGCAAGGGAGGGAGGGGGGTAGAGGTGGAGGTACAACGACAGAGGGAATTGGGGGGGAAGGAGTGGGGCGTTAGAGGGAACATACATCACCGTTATAAGTGACTACGGTGGGACAGCCTCTCCTTCCATGCACAGTAGGTACCTGAGCAGAATGGAGAGGCTCCCGAATGGCCGTCTGTTATGGCCGCCTAACACTTACACCGAGTCGCACATCCACTGGCCGTGACACTACGCAGGGAAAACCAGGAAGTGGTGTGCGACTGATACGGCGCTAGTGAAATAGTTTGCATGCTGAGACGGGGAGTTTTCACTTTTAGAACATTTAGCATCTAACTGGCGTGTGTGCTTGTTGGACATGGTGAGATTCCTCTTACCTTGGAGAGAGGGAGAAAGAAGGATGGACAACTCCCAGGGCTCCTAGGGAAAGATAAGATAACAGCAATTCAGTCATTTTAAGGCACAACTGAAAAAGCAGGGTATTAAATCTATTCCGTGTCCGACAAGTAGAGGTCCTTAGGAAAGCCAGTGTCAGGGGGACCAAGATAGATTGACATGGGATACAGCATCCCGTTACACCACAACGTCACAGCTGTCCACCTGGGGGAAGAAGAAAGACTGGAGCGACTACAATAAACACATTTTGTCTGTCCACCTGTCAACAGGCTGAGTGATGCACTCGAGGACACACCAGGAATTTCCTCTCATGACCTAGTTGAGCAGGGACATACAAAGGGAGTCAGTATGCGGCCAGTTCAATGTATGTGTGCGTGAGACAGAGACAGACAGACACACACACACACACACACATGGGGGGGGGGCTATCCACTGGTTTTATTTGGTAAGGAATGTGTAATATTCAAAGGCATGAGCATATGTGCTCATTGCTACCCATTGCCGGAGTCCCACTATTTTTACCGCATGCTTGCTGATCTGCGGCTTCATTCTGGAACCCAGCTGCCTGAGAAGTTACTCAGAAAACGCCCGGTTTTGTACCACAGCAGTAGAGCGCTGGCCCTCCAGGTCAGGCAGAGCGGGTTTGATCCCACTGGAAAGGAGGGTCAGGAGGAGGGCGTCTGATCTTAAACACCACGCTCGGTAAATGGGAGGCATACAATCCAAAGAGCTTTGAGCAGTCGCTAGATGAGAAAAGTGCCATGTAAGAATGAGTCCATTCGCCATTTAAACCGCCTTTGGAACCGGCTGGCTGACCAACACTTCAACTGCGGGTCTCAAGCATATGCCGATTTTTTTTCTGCTACGATCTGTGAATTAGATAAATATATAAATAACATTTTAAAAATCTACATCACTACTGGACAAAAGCCTCCGTGGTAGGGTTACACTGTGCGTTTAGATCAAGTGTTTGCCTCTTTCACTGGGCATCTCTGCTCAGGCTGTACGTGTCTATGTGTGCGGTGGCCATGGGGTTAAAAGCTTTGCTTGTGACGACAAAGCCAGACCAGCTGTACGTAGGTCACATTCAAGCCCCAGCCGCTGGAAAGCCAACCTGCAAGACAGAGCGTAATTATCCCAGCCGGTCACAGTTCAACAACTCTATCAAGCTGCTCGCCAGATACTAGGTTTCCCTGGCAACCCCGCTTTGGAAGTGATTTGCAGATCAGAGGGAGAAGAGAAGATTACACTGGACTTGGGTAGGGGAGACGGTGGAAGGGGGTGGGTGTGGGTAAAGGGTATGCATCCATTAAAAAAAAATACAGTGGACGGTGGAATACATGTACACAAATACACTACAGGGACGGGGATTGGCAGATAACCTCCTGATTCCATTTTATAATAATAAGTGAAAGTGTTTTACTGCCACAAGACCGAGGCCATAAGAATTTGGCCGTTGCGTTCAATTCGTCCAATTGTATAGGAGCAGCGATCGCAACTGGGTGTTCGGCAAGCAGCTAGGGATTCAGTGTCTTGTTCAAGGACCCCTCATCATGCTTACTGTAGGGGCTGGGGATTGAACATCAATCTCTGATTACTAGATGACCACCCTACCTCCTCAGCTATGCCCCCCGTAGATATATACCCCTTAGATAAATATAAAAATCAGGGGAAAGTGTGAATGCAGTCCCCCTGCTACCAGATATTATGTGGCCAAGGTCCCCACATTTGGAGAATTCAAGGGGGTCAACACAGCCAGAATGCAATGGTTGAGCCTTGCCCTGGGTGAACTATCCTTTTGACCGTGGCCATGCCAGGTAAGTGCAAGTAATATAAGTAGTAGTAATAATAATAATAATAATGATAATAATGATAATAATGATAATGATGAGGTCGGTTTTAATGTGTCATGATTACTCCCCATGTTGTAGGGGTAGAGAGAGACTTAACTAGAGCTTGGGGGATTAAGTCCAGATGCACTTGCTGATACCCCGCAGAGGCTTCGAACCTGCAACATCTGGCTCATCAGTTCCTGAAGCACGCACTCTACACCAGAGCTACCTTAGCCCCTATTTATAATAATAATAATAATAATAATAATACTATTCTCCTTTATATGGACAGTGCATATTAATTAACATAGTTTTTAGAATGTAAATATACCAGATTTAGCCATCAGACTAAAATGAATCTGTTGTCCCAAGCAGTTAGGGGTTCAGTGTCTTGCTCAAAGACACTTTGACACTCTTTCTTAGAGAACTGGGGATTGAAATACCAATCTTCCAATTACTAGACAAACGCCCTACCCCGTGAGCTATGGTGTCCTAGTGATGCCGTTTCAGAGCCAGTGCAATACATATAGCTATTTTCAAAATACTTTGATATCATATATAAATCAAGATTCAATGTCATGATCATTCGTTATTACTCCATCCCATCCTCAGTAAAACAAGAATGAGAACTGCAGCTTTAAAGGCGACATTAATATGGTATACCTTTTCTGCGTATCCTGTTTTAGCGAATGTAAAGTAAAATAGGATATTACAAAGGGAGAGTACGATTGGAGAAGGGATACAATTCAATTTCTCAGGATTTGATTGGACAATATAAAACATTTTATGACATGATTGGTTGGACTGTTGTTTGTCCACCAACTCAGACCAATGGGTTTAAAAATGTGGCTATTTTGAGGGAAGTACAGTTGAATAGATTTTTCTGGGAAATAGAGAAAAAAGTATTATTATTATTATTATTATTATTGGCATGGTTGCTGAACAGATATATAACGTGACTTTGGAAATGAGCTAATGCAGCAGAAAGGGGAACATTTTCACTTCACAAACCATGGATAGGGGAATTTCCTGATTGAAAATTCAAAACTCAGAGGTGTGGAAAAATTATTTGCATCAAACCTGTTGGGCTTCAACATAGAAATCCAGGGGCTCACCTGATAGAGTCCATACCACATAAGGCTAAGTCCTGACCATAGTGGCCTGGGTTCAATGTTGACTTGGGCTCTCAGGCTCTCTCTCTGTCTATCCTTTTCATCAAATAAAGGTGGACATTTTTATTCATTTTTTAGAAATTTAGGGCGCATGCTGTAATATTATTGAGAACATGAAATGAAAACGTTGTTTCACCTTGTTAGCGCTTTTCCCCAGTTATATTATGTGGCCATCAAAAAATAAAAACAAAAATCTGCTTCTACGAAATCTATGTATACACATCCTCTTGGTGCCTATGTCCTATCGGACTCCAACATAGCCTTATGGCACTTCCTTGCTCATGTTGTGTCAGTGCTCGGATGTAGATCTCTGAATAAAAGCATCAGCTAAACTTAGAGATGGCAAAGTTCGGGAGGTAGGGCGATTATGTAGTCTTCAGAGGATTGGTGGGTCAATCCCCGGCCCCTACACAAAGCCTGTTGACATGTCCTTGAGCAAGACACTGTACTCCTTACTGCTCCCCAGGCAGTGTGGCTGCTCACTGCTCCTATATTATAGGATAGATTAAATGCAGAGAACAATTTCCGTTGTAAGTATGTACAATGACAAATAAATAAAGCCTTCCTCTTCTTCTAAATTAAATTGTAAATTGTAGTGATGGATAAATCACAGTTGTATTTTAACCTTTTTATATAAATATCCAATCTCCTTAGCATCCAAGTTCGTCCGATTGCATCACTGAGTCCAACCAATAATATCGTAAATTGTTTTCCCTACCCGCTTCCAGCATCTTATAAAATGGGCAAAAACTGCACAATCCAAACAAACCCTGAAGGATCAAATCACATCCTTCCCTCCATTTCATCCACCCAGAGTCCCGGCCAAACATCCTGTTTCACTTGGAAACATGTCGCATTACGAAAGTTAGATTTACTCTGGATGCCGCTTCAAGTTGTCTTTAAAATTGTCACAGTACAGTAACGTGGTTTTACACTGAATCAACTGTTTCTCCGCCAGACTCTATAAACTGCACCGACACAGACCGGGTCTGCATACGTTCTGCTCGGCTGTGCTCAGACCTCTTGGTTGACCGGGCCACCAAACGCATTCCCTTTGGGCTTTTGTCATTTATTTTGCTTTATTGTTGTGTTTTTTATTAATCCTCAGCGCCACATTCTACACTTCAGTATTTCTACATGGTGCCAGAATGGCCCGTGGTGGAAAATCCTCTCATCTCAGCACAGCTCTGCTCTCTTTTCACTGGTCTGTTTGGGCCGAAAGCATGTGTTGCTACAGAAACTTAATGGAGTTTATCCTTCATCTCTGTCACCCTGAGAATAATGGAGAAACTTTTGTCCTGAACGTTCGCTGCTCAAGGATGATTACATTAAAAGTGGCACTGCAATTTATGCGCTGGATTGAATTAAAAAGAGATAATTCAATTTGCTTTTGTATAGGGGGGAGTGGAGTCTCCATGTCGGTCTGTGTGCGTGCAGGAGTACATGTTCTCCTGTGCGGTATACGTGATTATGTGTGGCGTCATCTAAAGTGACTGTGTGTGTGTGTGTGTGTGTGTGTGTGTGTGTGTTTTGAGGTGGAATTTTGTAATATTCCACTTGGGTGGGCATGACACCCCTTCTCAAAGTCTAAATTCTCTTTCTCTCCCTTTCTTGGGGGCGGCATAGCTCAGTAGGTAGAGCTGTTATCTGGCAATTCAAAGGTTACAGGTTTGATCCCCGGTCCTGCAGAAAACATGCCGAGGTGTCCTTGAGCAAGACACAGAACCCCTAACTGCTCCCTGAGCACCATATGGTGGCAGCTCACTGCTCTTATACAATAGGATGGGTTAAAATGCAGAGAATTCCAAATTTTCTCAAATAACAAATTTTCCCGAATTACATTTGAAATCCAATACAGCATGACATATATATGTTGCATGGATAGAAATGGAAAGACGAGTTTCCCCGGGGGTTTTCAATTTAAAATTTGACCCCCCACTAGAGAGTATTTCTCTACTCTACTGATTATAACATTTGCATCAACCATGCCCATTTTTCTCTGTTCTCCTTTCTATAGATGGTTGCATAGAGAATGGCCAGTTCTATGCTAATAATGACCAATGGGAGCGGGAATACTTGGGAAGTATTCTAATCTGTACCTGTCACGGAGTTGCTGGGATCAAATGTAAAAGCAAACCTGAAGGTTAGTTTGTACCGACAGATAAATATTTTGTTATGTCTGTGTGTAGCTGTCATGTGTGTCTGCACACATGTTTGCTGCAGATGTGTGCACCCATGCATCCATGTTTTTTTCTTCAATTTGCATTGTATGTTTTGATATGCTCTACATCTTTATTCTTCACAAAAAACCTCCCTGAATCAATCCTCAATTAATCTGTTCTTTATTTCATTCAATTTCAGCCTTTACCCCTTTCTAATGCATTTATACCCCCCCTGCCTCATTCTTCTTACCCCCTGGCCTCCCCTATCTGTTGAGCCTTTCATCTCCCCTCACGTTTTCACATGTTGTCTCCCTGCAGCGGAGGAGACGTGTTATGATAAGATCAACCACCGCTCCTACACCGTAGGGGAAACCTACGAGAGGCCCATAGACACCATGATTTGGGACTGTACTTGTATTGGCTCTGGAAAGGGCAAGATTAGCTGCACCATTGCCAGTAAGTCTTCGCGCGCCCGTATGTGTTTGTGTGCGTGCGTGTATGTGTGTGCCAGTGTCAGTTTGCTCTGCCAATTCTGCCTACTTGCCACAACATCCTCACTTCTTCTGTATACTCTCTCCTGTGGGCTTCTCATACATTTACCTTCACTGAAGATGTTAAGTGGATTTTAGTGTGCCATGATATTTTTTCCAGGAACTTCTTGCCCTACAGTAGCCAATAAGATGAATGACTACAAAAGTATTCCTGGTTTGGATCAACTATTGTTTTAAATATGTCAGGGATAGGACAAGTCAGTTCTATATAATATATATGTGACATCCACTGGTCACAGAAAAGAAAATTCCTTTCCTTGGACAACAATTTCACTATATGTGTGTATTAAATAATTATTTGTGCATGCTTGTTTTTTTATTTGTGTGTGGAATACAGAGTGTATTCTTGTGTATGTGCCTCATTGAGTGCTCATATGCTGCAGGTAGTGCTCTATTGCAAGTAAATAATCACAGTCTGAAGTATCTTGATAAAACTAACCGAAAATTTATGTTTTGTATCTTTTGTGTCTCCATCTTGCGGTGTGTGTTGGAATGATGCCAGTTTGTGGGTTAGACAAGACTGGTTTAATCGAGTGTTTTCCTCTGGTGTTATGCAGCTGGTTGGGTGGGGACTGTTGATCATGGAAGAAGTGTGTGTGTGTGTGTGTGTCTGTGTGTCTGTGTGTCAGTTTCAGTTTGTTCTGTCAATTCTGCCTACTTGCCACAACATCCTCACTTCTTCTGTATACTCTGTCCTGCGGGCTTCTCCAACATTTACCTTCACTGAAGATGTTAAGTGGATTTCAGTGTGTCATGATATTTTTTCCAGGAACTTCTTGCCCTATAGTAGCCAATAAGATGAACGACTAGAAAAGTATTCCTGATTTGGATCAGCTATTGTTTTCACAGAAAAGAAAATTCATTTCCTTGGACAACAATTTCACTATATGTGTTTATTAAAGAATTATTTGTGCATGCTTGTTTTTTATTTGTGTGTGCAATACAGAGTGTATTCTTGTGTATGTGCCTCATTGAGTGCTCATACGCTGCATGCAGTGCTCTATTGCAAGTAAATAATCACACGATCTGAAGTATCTTGATAAAACTAACTGAAAAAATATGTTTTTTGTCTTTCGTGTCTCCATCCTGCTGTGTGTGTTGGAACGATGCCAGTTTGTGGGTTAGACCAGACTGGTTTAATCGAGTGTTCTCCTGGTGTTATGCCGCTGGTTGGGTGGGGATTGTTGATAATGGAAGATGTGTGAGTGTGTTTGTGTGTGTGTTTTGCTTTGCCCTCCCTCTATCTGCCCAAAATCACAACACATGCTCACATATAAACACACATTTTCTCCTTTTCCCCCTCTATCAAACACACTCTCTCCAGCTCCATGTTTCCCACCTCCTCTCCTGTTATTTTAAAATTTAGTTTCTCCATTTGTAATTTTTCTGCCCTTTCTCTGTCCCTAGATCGGTGTCATGAGGGAAGGGCCTCCTATAAGATAGGAGACACATGGCAAAGACCACATGAAACGGGAGGCTACATGCTGGAGTGTGTCTGTCTGGGAAATGGAAAAGGGGAGTGGACCTGTAAACCTATCGGTGAGCATAGGGTGACTGAATCATTGACTGTCAGATCTTTGGCGTATAAGTGGGTATTGGCATTTTTGTTTAGCTCCTGTCTGTAAATTGCATTCTCTATCAGCAGTAAATGTTGTTTGCCGTTACACTCAAAGCCAGTGAATGCAAACAAATGCCGTGCAAAATGCAGCCAGGAGACAAATAATATGCATACATAGTGAGGAAAATTTATGATACATGATACACAGTATTATTAAGTAATACACAGAATCTGATGTTAAATCCTTTGTGCTAAAAATTAGGGGTGTGCATTTGGAAGCCCAATTCACTCAAACAACTCACAAACCTCTCACAAATCTCTTTAAACGTGATTCCAAGACGCTTAAACATTTATCAAAGAAATGTAGTGCCTACTAGATCCTTCGACTGCCACTGTGCAATAACCGATGAGAGTGACAACATGATTATTTCATTGGGTTTATCAAGTTGGCTTCATCCATCCTGTTGTTTGATTAAATTAGACCAAAGACACCCCCAGAAGACTCAACAGTGAGTTCTGGCATTGTAGAACTTCTCCTCTCCAAACACACGTTCAAAATCTTTAATCAACCATTTATACCACAAGTTAATTTAAGCAACCATCCCTAGCATAATATGGATCTACTCAGTGACTTACCCCACTATCACCTTTAATGAATGCTCAGTGCCACTGGCTCCATAAGAAAATTGCAGTCATCCATTTCTAATTGTCACCATTAACTTATGGGGTTCTAAAGTATCTCTATCACAGTGTAGTTAATGCTTTTTGGGGGCCTGGCACTAATTTTTCAATTAAACATTCAACGTAATTGTGGATTATGACATTGACATTTAATTATGGAAAAGAGGAAGTGGTTTATTAACAAATCTATGGTTACAGCTGAACGTTGCTATGACAACTCTGCCGGAACTTCGTATGTTGTCGGGGAGACGTGGGAGAAACCCTACCAGGGATGGATGGTGGTGGATTGTACCTGTCTTGGAGAGGGGAGTGGTCGAATCACCTGTACCTCCAGGAGTAAGAACATTTTCTTTGTCCCTCCCCTTCTGTTTCTTCCTCGGTCACCCCTCAGTCTCTTCCTTCCTCCTATTCTGCCTCTCCTTTCTGTTCTTAACATGTGCACAAAAGTTGTACAATTGCTTGCCCAAAATAATTCCTTTATATGTATGTTTTACATTTTTGGGTACTTTTATTTTTCATTGTTATTGTTTTTGGTAGTTCAGCTTTGTAGACCTTTATCAGAGAGTAAAGTGGAAATTGGCATGAAGAAAAATGGTTGTGCAACAAAGATCTAGGACCAGTATCTCACCCAATTTATTGCACCCAGGTCTGAGATGGGTTTTTCACAAGCAGGATTTTCAAGTTCGCTAAAGGGCTGTAAAAAGTTATTTCAAATATTTTATGAAATTTCACTTATTCGCAATCACCAACATGCATAACCGAAACATATCTACAAATCTAATGTTCAAGTCCTTACCCTAGCTGAGGGAGTTCAAGTATCTTGAGCTCTTAACCTTGAGTGAGGTTAGGATGGAGCCTTGAGTTGTACTGGAGAATTGGAGCTGCCGGAGTGGTGTTGCACTCGCTGTACCAAACTGTTGTCACCAAGAGAGAGCTGAGCCAGAAGGCAAAGCTCTCGACCTACCGGCCGATGTTCATTCCTAAACTCACCTATGGCCATGAAAGTTGGTGCATGACCGAAAGAGTGTTATTGCAGATGAAAACACCTTAAATGGGTTTTTTCAGAGGAAGGTGACTCTATCTCCCTTATAGACAGGGTGAGAAGTTCAGTTATCCATGAGGGACTTGGAGTAGAGCCGCCGCTCCTTTAAGTAGAAAGAAGCCAGTTTGAGGTGGTTTGGGCATCTAGTAAGGATGCCACGTGGTTGCTTCCCCAATGAGGTGTTCTAGGCACGTCCAGCTAGGAGGATGCCACGTCATAGACTAAGGACCAGGTGGAGGGCTTTATATCTCCAAACTAGCTTGAGAATACCTTGAGATCCCCCAGTCAGAGCTAGTTGATGTAGCAACGGAAAGGAAAGTTTAGACTTCCCGGCTGAAATCTGCTACCTCCGCAGCCTGCCCCCAGATAAGCAGTTGACAATGGAAAGGTGGATGGATGTTCAAGTTTTGTTTACTGATTCACACCAGTATAACCAGGCCATAGCATATGCTTTAAACAGTTTTCTGGCCAACTCTTAAATCCTGCTATATGAACCCCTGAGCTATCTGTAACCTTCAATCTTTTTTCCTTCATCTCCACCTGGACACAATTTTTTAGACCTACAGAAATCGTGAAAATTACTGTCAACCATCCTGCCATCTTTTTCACATTTTACCACATTTATTGACTTCCACATGTATTTTCATGTGGTTGGTATTTGACTGTTATTGTTTTGTTTCAGACTGTGAGGAAGACAGAGCTGAGAATCTATCAGTGCCTCTTCTGTCTTTTGTCTTTTGTTTTGGTTTTTACTTTTTTAATATTTTTCAATGCATGGCTTGTTGTCACAGCCCTTTTCTCTGATCACTGTATGGTAGTGTATCTTATGTTTGCATCTACCAGTCCAAAGTGCAGTAGGAGTGCACCGAGAGCAGCAAAAGTAGATGATTTGAAATTGCTTGCCCACTGTGGTCTGTTGTCCCTATATGAGCTGCGGTGGCTCAGCGGGTAGAGCGCATGGCCAAGAGTCAGGCGCTGCAGGTTCGTATCCTGCCGTGTAGCTCGGTAAATGTGAGGCATTCAGTGTAAAGCCCTTTGAGTGGTCGTTACACTAGAAAAGCGCTATATAAGAACAAGTCCATTTAACTTTTGTGTATACACACCACCTGGATCCATCCCATTCTATAAATCCTACAAAAACTGCCACTACCATGGTAGTCTTTGACATACATGCACATGCACACGCACAAATATTTCACACTTCAGCTCTCCTGGCAGGACTATGGGAAAACTGTAGTTTGAATTTTGTTTGAAGGATTTTACAGGCTGTGGTGGAAATATCTACCAGTTAGTTTACAGTTATAGTCATTATTTTCTTCCATAATGATACTGACTCATGTGACTAAAAAGGATTTAAAAAAGTTGTTCTTCTCTGAATTGGTGTCACACAGAACACTTCAAGGTGGCCCAAATCCCTAGGAATTGCTCTGGGCACTTTGAACATAAATATAAATAAATCCATCCAGATGTTAAATACCCATGTGTGCATCTAAATGTTAAGCTCTTCTTAAGCAAAATTCTGAAAAGAAAAAAAAGCAAGAGAAGTGCTTTTCTACCAACTGTTTTTTAGTAACCAAATGAAAAAAGGGGCTGATGAGTAGTTCTTGCCATTCGAGAAACTAGAAGATTCTGTTTCCATTACTGTTCATTGCATAATTCTCTCTCAGTGTATTTAAGTATCGTTAGTCCACTTTTCTCATTGACTCTTTTAAAAATGTAAAAAAATAGAAATATGAAAGCCAGTTATTGGAATAAATATAAATTATCAGCACACGTGTATTGACAGTCCATGCATGTGCAAAAGAAAATACATGTATCACATTTCCTTTTTTTCTTTTGGCTGCTCCTGTCAGCAGTCACCACAGCGGGTTATCCATTTCCGCCTCCTCCTGTCTTCTACATGCATCACATTTAATCCTGCTGAAATCAATGGAAAGCTGCTCATGTACATAAAATATTAAATATTCCGCCTTTCCTCTGAAATGGTCTTATCAGCCAGGATGACGTCATCTTTCTCATACTAACTTATTTGCCGTCTTTCCTTCAGTTTCATTCTCTTTCTCAAAAATTCCTTGCAATCTCCCTTTTGTAGATTATTGCACCAATAATGACATTTTATCTTTCTGCATATTCTCTCTTTTACTCCCATCTCTTTTTAATAATCCATCTTGTTAACTGTTCCCCTAGATCGTTGTAATGATCAGGAGACTTTGTCGTCCTACCGTATTGGCGACACCTGGACGAAGACGGACGCCCGTGGTAACTTGCTTCAGTGTCTGTGTACAGGAAACGGTCGAGGGGAATGGAAGTGTGAGAGACACGCCTCTCTGCAAACCACTGGTCTGGGTGAGAACTGTTATTTTCCTCTCTTTCTGGTCTATCTTAAATTATGTTTATTCAATAGAAAGTCTGTAATATAAATAACAGATAATCCTTGCTGACCAAGTCAAGCAACTTGTAGCATAAATCAAATGCAAGCATTACCTGATCCTGTGTGCTGTATAATTCTTCTTGTGATTCATGATTGGCTTTTGGCAAAGATTTGTTGTTTCAGGCTGCACATAATTGCAACTTGGAGTGTTTTATTGGTTTGTGTTTCCATGATATTGAATGTTGTTTGAGTTGCAGGCTCAAATCAGTTATCTGTCTTTTATGTAATTGTATCCAGGTGTTACTGATTCAACATTCTTTATCTTTTGACTCACTGTCACCATTTCCGTTTGAGCTAGATAAACTCCATCTCTCTTCAGTTGAGAATGCAAAATTATACTGTTGAAAGAAACCCATTGTATTGTTTAAGGCTTTGGAAAAATTCACAAGTGTTACAGTGGAAAGTGACAGACATTGAAAAGACCGCTTTATTTCAGGCACATGGTTTTGTGTGATTTCACACAAGGTTACATAGGATTGGGGAATTTCAAAGAGATGGGAATAAGGTTGGTGAAGTCCTAATGCAGAAAGAACACTGGATAATCAGCAGGCTACTTAAATACAGGCCTGAACTAGGTGGACATGATGGAGGATACCAGTATACACACAGTATGCAGCAAAGTATATGCATGAAATATGGTTTGGATTTGATTCGGGCCGTGGTAGCTCAGTGGCAAAGTGTATGTGCGTTAGCGTTCAATTGAACTGTCCTCTGTAGTGCCAACCAGAAGGAAGGAGTTGGAACAGGTTGTGAGCAGGGTGTGATGGGTCTGCAGTAATGTTGCCCCCTCTACTATGCTTTTGGTTATGAAGAATCTGCTTATTTTATGTCTCCAAAACAGGCTTTCATCCGGTCAAAATTTCTAGTTTCACCAACCTGTCATATAAGTTAGATCATTCTGATATAAGTCCCATTTTCAGGTACCGGTTCACGTGTGATCACAAATATCCAGCCCGGGGTGTACCAGCCAATCGCTGGGCCTGAGTCGCCCAAGGAAGGTGCTTGTCGGACAGACACAGGAATGAGTTACTCAAATGGTCACCGCTGGATCAGAACCCAGGGCTCCAAAGAGATGATCTGCACCTGTCTGGGCAATGGAATCAGCTGTGAAGAATGGGGTGAGAGAACATCAGTGATTTGATAAGAAAACATCTTGTTTATAACAATATATAAATTGCAACAGACAAGCTTTGAGCAACAACCAAAATAGAAATACAAAATAAAAATATGATAAATTCAGTTTACTGTCTGAAAATTAGCAAACAAGTGATAGATAAAAATAGAAAAAAACACTAAACAAATGCCATGCTAATCGGCAATTACAGGTAGGGCACTTGTGGTTCACTCTTCCTTTCCTTTTTGCCATACTGATTTAATGGAATAAATATGGGGTAGCAGGGTTGCCCAGTTGTTTGCACAATTACCTCACATTAAGAAGCTTTTAGATTCAAACCTGTGCCAGGTTCCTTATGTGTGATGTTTGCATTTCCTCCCTGTGTCTGTGTGGGTGTCTTCTGGGTGCTCCAGTTTCTTCACACCATCCAAAAGACATGGATGTTAGGGTTAATACTTCTGCTTTTGGCCCTGAGCAAGGCAAAAGGAATAAAACCTTAAGTTAGTTACCAGGTCTTGCAGCTGCTTACTGGTTCCCATTCAATAAGATGAGTTAAATGTCAGAGTGCAGATTCATTGCAAGAATACGATTCAAATAAAGTGGCTTTCTTCTTCACATGTTGAAAGATTAATATTTATTTCCCTCCTCCCTCTATCCACTTCTCTTAACCAGATGGACCCCCACCAGTCTATGGTGGTAACTCTGGAGGCCAGCCCTGCGTGTTCCCCTTCGTCTATAAAGGGAAGACCTACCACTCCTGCATCTCAGAGGGACGCAGTGATGGACAGCTCTGGTGTTCTACTTCTTCTGACTTTGAGGCTGAACAAAAATACTCTTTCTGTACAGAGAAAAATGGCAAGTGTTGATTATGTAGATGATTATCTCAAAATGAAGCATATAAGAATTGTACAGAATATCACTGATTAAAGTCCTCCTTAAGATAATTAGAAATCCTTAGTCATAGAGAGGAAAGGTAGGGAGTGATAATAATGCTCATGATGATGCCATTGATAAATGTTGGAGTGAGTGGCTGTTGTAGAGATTTTGGATGGGATTCAGTGGTTGATTAGTGATGAGGAAAGAAGTGATAAAGATGATAACTTCATTGGATTTGATTTACTCATTTCCCAAGGACAAACTCATTTTCATCAGCAGTATGGGGCAAGGTAGCTAGTGTTGGTTTCGTTAGATCCAGTGATAGAGAGGATAATTATGCATAAAGCCAGATCAAACTCACTTTTTGATCACATTGATCTTTTGTGAGATTGGTTTTGGTCTCCCAGTTGTTGAGAGCACATTCAAAATAATATTTTTGGGGGGCATGTCCAAATTAAAATAGTCCAATCACAGGTTTGAAGACTTTCTCAGGGATGCAATATATTTGAGACACAACACAGCTAATGGGCGAATAACTATGACGGTAATGGAGGGATTATAGAAGTGGTTTATGTCTTGAAGGCCACATCATAAAAACAAGTCACATGACATGCAATTCACAACATTTTTCATCTGTTTTCATGAAAATCACAACACATTTTGAAATAATTGATTTTGTGCCTCAATCATAGTGAAAAATATCCCATCTGAGAATATCAAGGGTTGTGACATGAATTTTACAGCAGAGATTTAAATATTTTTGTGTGCGATGGGCATGTCTCTTTTTCAGTCATGGTGAAAACAAGAGGTGGTAATTCTAACGGGGCTCTGTGCCAGTTCCCCTTCCTTTACAATGGCAAGAACTACACTGACTGCACAGCTGATGGCAGGAAAGATGGCATGAAATGGTGCGGTACCACAACCAACTATGATGCTGAGCAGCTCTTTGGGTTCTGCCCTATGGCTGGTAAGTGAGTGCATGTGTGTTTATCTAGATCCCCCCACACACACCATTCAATTTCGGCCATGTGAGGGTTGTCTTAGCCAAGTTTTCAAGTCATTTTTCACCTCAAAGAAATAAATGTCATTAATGCACTACATGTTATTTACATAAGACTAGTTTGAATCTCCCTGGGGACAGTTGGCTTGCCATCAGCCACTGTAGGTAACCTTGCTATTCAGCCAATTGCATAATTGAGAAGGCGGTGACAAGATTTGTTTGTTTTTCCAATTGTGCCATATGGCATCCAATAAACACGCTCTCTATCAAAAAATATAGTGTGTGAGAGCTCTAAAGATGTTTTGGCTAAGGAGCTGTTGAGAAAGTTTTTGAAGCAGTTCTTTATATCTTGATGCATGTTCAATAATCCAGGTAAGGGAATCACAAAAAGAGGTGAGTTGGTTCAACTGGATCAGAAGTTTATTCAGAAACATTTCGTCACTCAAACAGGTGACATCTTCAGTCTGAGCAGACTGCAAGCACCCCCCCCTTATAAACAGTACATCGATACCACAGAACAATAGGCTAGGTTCATATACTAGTTGGGTTATTAACTGCACCTTCAGTGGCAATGAGCACCATTCACAAAGGATTGGGGAATATTCGCAATCACGGTATTCCAAGACGCCGATAGATGTACTCTTTGGCTACCACCTCTATTCAACGACGGTCATTCCCTCTTCCTGATTCATCTCTTTTCTGATTCCCTTACCTGGATTATTGAGCATGCATCAAGACATATCTGTATAAAGATTGGAATATTTAAAAAGGCTAATTTCCGAAATTCACACTACACATAAATAACACAAATATGTCATTTGATCAAGTTTCGATAGAGAATGGAGTTAATGTTGTTAATAGTGTAGCCACATTCACTTTTAATTTGCTGATGGAATGAAAGAGGCGTGTGTTTTTCTGTATTTGAAATGGCATCACGGTTGGATGAGAAAAGAGACCAAGAACAGAAAAGCTCTGGGGAGTCTGATGGAGTGACAGTAAATTGCTAATTACACCAAACAGTTTATACGCAGAAAAGTCTATGATCCACAACGTTTTTAACTTTAAGATATCAAAGCTCTAAGATGTATTTAGTTTTTTTTAGGATTGAAGCAAGTTAGAAAAATTATTTAGCTGCCAAATATCTGGCCTTAATGCCCACAGCTCCATCTAAGTCCTTGTCCACCCTCCATATAAAAATCTGAGGAAGAATAGCCATTCAGTATTATCCGCAAGAACAAACCTGACAGTTGTTTTTGTTTAAGTGTTGATGGGACAATATTTAACATTTTCACAATCAAACTGGCCTTTTCTGATAATACCAAACCTTGCTACAAATGGAAACCTGACACTGGACTTTTAGAATTATCTATGAAGTCAAATACCAAGTGTAACAGAGCACATAAATAAATGGTTTTTTTTTGTAGTCATAACTACTGTATATGAGCAGTAGCAGTTAAATGTCACCTCTTTATAGGTTTTACAATGATATGAGACAATTTCAAATCTCCAGTTTTTTTTAACCGAATTTTCAGGTTTTCTTGTAATTTACCTCCGGGTTTTGAGCTCTCATGGGTTGGCAGATTTGTGAAAGAGCTGATTTTCCATCATGACCAGTGAAAATGGATTTCATCTACCCGAGTTCACCTGAGTTTAAATGATGCTCTAAAAATATGATGTAAAAAGCAGCAGTTTGCAATATAAAGGCTTCCTCTTCATGATCAAGTGACAAAATTACAGGTTTGCAGAAGGTATTTATGTCAACCCACCTGTCACCACTCGAACGGCTTGCTTTAACTAGTTTGAAATCTAGTAAACTGTTTGTTCAGCTTCTTTCCTTGAACGATCTGACAAGTTGTTCAGTGGAGCTTCTGGTTTACTGTGTTCCACAATGAAGCATGGGGCTCCCTGTACATAAGCTACAAAAGGGCTAGTAGCTGGAGACCATCTGTTGATCATTACTGTAGCAGGAACCCTTGGTAATAAATAGTGTAAGTGTTGGCGCTTGAATGAAATAGGACTATAAGCAGTGCACCAATGAAGACTTTATTCTTAGCGCGTTCACCATGAACAGCAATAGCTCCAGAGATTGTGGGGGTGAACTCTATCAATAGGCTTCATAAGACTTAATTTCATACCTCTATCACTTTGGCATTTTGTCTTTGCAGACATTGTAACCCCCATGGATAGGGAGTCACCATTCCTGAACCGAGGGGCACCTTAAGAGTACATCTGTCACTGTGTTTCATTGCTGATTGCAATCATTCCCCAATCCTCTGTGAATGCTACACATGGCCATTGTAACTCTAGTTAATGATCACATCAATTTGGATATGAAAGTGATCATTCTATTTAGTCATTATGCCACTTTATTGCTTATAAGGGTGGAGATACCTGTAATCAGTTGAGAATGATGAAGTCACTTAGTAGATGAGTGTTAAACATTTTTCTCTTTAGATGTTGTGTCCAGATGAACTGTCTGTAATATGACCCTAGTTCTTCACCCCCTAGTGAGCCTGGGTCCCCATGTATTTGCTTCAGTAATCCAGTGTCGTTGTTTGATAGACTGTTTAGTACTCCGAGACCACAGGGGCTCTCTGTTATTTGCAGTGGTGACATCATATGGAAAGTCACAACAGACAACTGTTTACTGATTACTGTTACTTTTACTATTCCACCTGTTTGTGTGTTATGCGTTTATCTACTGTTACTATTATAATTTGGCATGGTTGCTGCCATGTGTTAGATCACAGTGTTTTTTTCTGTTCAGCATGTGGATCATTTGCATGGTTTTTTTATTAATTTGCTGATGAAATAATATAATAATGATAATATATTTTTTCTCTTATCAGTCCCACAAGGGGAAATTTACTATCCGCTGCATTTTAACCTATCCTGTTCTACAGGAGCAGCAAGTAGCCACCATCTGGCACTCGGGGAATAACTTCTCTAGCTTTTACATTAACAATCCTGCTTTGAGCCCACTAACTCCTCCCTCTGTCTTATGTAACATTCAAGATTCTAGGATTTCTTTGCCCATATCAACTAAAATCGTTGGTCCTTACATGCCATTAATAGCAATAGATGTGTTTGGCCTGGTGAGAGACATTGTAGCTCCCACAGTAGATAATTATGCTGACCAACCAGTCTACTACGAAAATGTGAGTATCTGCTTTTGCAGTCATTAAGACAACAGATGGATTACCCTGCGAAAGGAAGGAGATGATTGGCTATAACAAGGGAAAATTGGATTGATTGTGGGTTTCTCACAGTAGGACTGGACAAGGGCTAAGCATATGTGCATGTAGACCCAAGATGACCCTAGATGGCTGGACCAAGTCAAAGAATGCTTTTCATCTTTAGTTCACTTACGCATTTTTTATGTCAAACAGAGGCCATCATTGTAAAGTGCTTTGAGTGGTCTTGAGACTAGAAAAGCGCTATATTAGAACAAGTCCATTTACTTTTTAGTCATAAAAAACTACTTGGAAGGAATAAACACACAACCACAATATACAGTAAATACAACAGTAAAACAACTTATTTTCACTGAGTAGTGATGTACTTGGACACATACAAGTCAGAGACATTGACCGTGATGCTTATCTTAATATTTAACGTGATCGGTAAAAGAGGAGTGAATTTCAGCTAAGTGCTGCTCTGTGCTTCAGGGTTCATATCCCGCTGTGTAGCTCGGTAGATGTGAGGCAGTCATTGTAAAGCGCTTTGAGTGGTAATCAGACTAGGAAAGCGCTTTATAATAAAAGTCCATTACCATTCGCTTATAACTTATAACAGCAGTATAACAGCCATGGATTGTCATAGGATTGGAGAAAGAGTTTTAGTTTGATATTCTATATCAAACTTAAGAAAAATTCTATATCAGCTTTATCTATAGTTCTGTAGTTATACATGTTTTTATATTTGGCTCAACCACATGCATGCTATTTGTACTTCATATGTCTTGTGATGCATGTTATTTGACTCAATATAACCGCATGTTAATTAAATAATTGCTTTATTGTTTGCTTTTATAGCTGTAATAGCAGTCAGACTCCAAAACTCCAATCTCAAGTCTTGTGATTCGATATTGGTTGGTGGATTGATTGGTTTTCTTTATAGATCAATATCCTTTAAATGAGAACCAATTGACTGTTAGGGAATGCATTTACCTCTAGATTGTTTAAGTGCATGTCAATCCTGCTTAGGCTTAACTGCCTAGTGCATGTGTGAATGTGCTGCTGGGAAGTGTTGGGGCATGACAAGTTGATATATATAAGGTTGATTATTTTATTTTCCACACAACACACACTGGTGGAATATTTTTTCTGCATTTGACCCATCCTTTTGTGTTGGGGGCAGTGAGCGCAGCCACTGTACGTTGCTCAGGGAGCAGTCAGAGGTTCAGTGTCTTCCTCAAGGACACCTCAGCACGCTTTCTGCAGGGGCTGGGTTTTAAACCACCAATGTCTGATTACTATATGACCACTCTACCTACTTAGCTATGCCAACCCAGTTAAGCCAGGGGAAGGAGGATTTGGGGTTGACCCAGGTTGAATGTGAACCTTGGTTCAGGTACGGTTTTGGTGAGGTCTGAGTGGATCATAATTGTCAAAGTCAATGGCAAATTGTGGGGTTTGGGTAGGGAGCCAATGCATGTAAAGAGCAAGGGCAAAAAGTAATGCGCAGGGGGAAAAATACAGGCTACTGTATAAACATGAGAAAAATAAACTCAAACCCCAGCACTTGACCTCCTCAGACCAACCTTAAAGGTCCCTAACCTCCAGTCTCTCTTGTACCTCCCAAAGCCATGGACTTATCCTTAAGCTTGATGCCCCTGTCCCAGCAACCAAAACAGCTGTCTTTGGTCCAGATTCTCCCTGGCAGAGACAACCCTTTGGCAGGCTCCAGGACAAGTGGCTCTGTTCTTAGTCTATTCTTAGATGCTTTTTGTCATATATGGAAAGTCCTACCCCTGGTTCACATATGAACAGACATGCATGTTTTCACATACAGACAAATCCTTTTTTCTGCTCCCCTTGATGGTGACGTCTGTGTTCATACTGCATATACGAAGTCTCTCTCTCTATCTCTCTCTCTCTATCTCTCTCTGTCTCTCTCTCTCTCTGCGCGCGTGCGCGAGCACATTCCATTTAAATGTGTATTCACTTTAACCTCCTCTTCAATGTGTTACCCCTACTTATGGGGGGTTGAAATTCTTTCTCAGAGTAGAAGCTCATCTACAGAGGCTAGATACAAGCACATATACACACACAACTCTCTTTTGCTCTCATCTCTCTAATTAGTGGAGAGCATATGGAAAATGTGTGCACATGAGTAACATCTGTTTCTGGCATTTGTTGGAGGGAATATCTCTCTTCATGGATACAGGTGTTCACTGGTGGTTTTGGAATCTTCAGAAAGATGGGAGTAATAATTTTAGGTTGGATTTGATTATTTCCTAGCAAGGAAATAGTTTGTTTTGGGTTTGTTCGCGCTTTTAATAAACTAATAAAGTGTGTGTGTGATAAATAGATTGGATTTATGTTTGGTTGTGCAGTTTGATAGGTTTTATGTTCAAGCTTTACAGTTATTTTCACTCGGTGGGTAGAGCGCACACCAGGGTCTCAGGCGTTGCATATTTGTATCCCGCCGCATGGCTAAATGTGGGGCATTCATTGTAAAGCGCTTTGAGTGGCTTTGAGTGGAAAAGGACTATATAAGAACAAGTCCATTTACCATTTGCAATTTATTTGTGTTTATATATTATACGTTTATAAATTGATGTCTTTATGTGTACAAGCACCCTCACACTGAGGCTGATTATTAGGATATCTGGTAGGGAGATATGTGTATACATTGAACTGAAATATTTTTGGAGTGCCAGTTTTTACATTTCTGTGTTCAGGACAGCAGCCTCTTTGGTTAGGCTTAAACTGCCCAGTTGTTTGGTTGAGTACACGTACACAGGTAGCTAATTTTCCCTGTCTGTGTCTTAGCACATGAGGAGGTATGCACAACCAGTGAGGGGTTGATGTATCGTGTTGGAGACCAGTGGGACAAACGCCATGATGTCTTGGGACACATGATGCGATGCACATGTGTAGGCAATGGACGAGGAGAGTGGAGCTGCATGGCCTACTCGCAGCTTAAAGGTGAGTGTGCGTGTTTGAGTGTGGATGGAGGGACAGCTGATAGGTGTTTGCGTAAATGAAGCTTTCTTTTGTTTAGTTAGAAAGGAATTTGATGCTGTGTTTTTAATTTTCATACTTAGATGGATGGATGTCTGTATATGTCTACATTCATAAATGAGAAAAGAGTTTTCGGGATGAAGATTGCTTTGGTCTGGTGTTAATGTTTTTGTGTGTGTGCATATGTGTGTGGTGCCCCTAATAATAACAAAAATAATATGGCACTCTGTTAAGAGGTGAAAGGTCACACCTGCCGTGGTACCTTACCTTTTAACAGTCCACAGTTACCTTGCACACCTGCTTTGATTTGCATCTGCACACCCAACAACCCTTTCAGAGGAGCACACTAGATACAAAGTACCTAAAGACTAAGAATAATGCATGAAAAATATGCTTGAAAAATGAATGAAATCTAAGAAAGTTTTCTTCTGTTAGATACAATACCTAAAAATATGTTTGATTTATTTTCCTTTCATATCAATATGTGCATCTGTGCATGCAAAAGTGATTTTTTTTCTCCATTGTAAATGTTGGACATCTACAAGTTTCTATCTTTGTGTATTGTTCGTCACTGTGTTTCTTGTATTTGTGTGTGTGTGTGTGTGCGCGTGCGCACGCGCACGCGCATACATGCTTATATACACATTCTTATGAACTGCTTCCTCTGTAGATCAGTGTATTGTGGATGGTCTGACCTATGAAGTGAACCAGACCTTCACCAAACACCACGAGGAAGGTTACATGATGAACTGCACCTGCTTTGGGCAGGGCCGTGGCCGCTGGAAATGTGATGCCATTGGTGGGTTTCAATGTCATTACTTCATGTCTTTTCTTTTTTCAAAAATTTTCCACTAATTTTCTTGTGTTCATTCCTCTTCCATTTCAGTTCTAAGATGTTACTGTTTGTGTGACTGATGGGAGTTAGCTCAGTGTTAGAGTGCACACTTCAGGAATTGAAAAGCCAGAGTCAGCGGGTTTGAACCCACCATGGGGCATTGGGAAGGTTATCCAGTCTTAATCCCCCAGGCCCCATCTAAGTCGGTCTCCACCCCCACGACGTGGAGACTATTCATGACTTATAAAACAGACCACTCATTGTTTGTATGACTGATAGGGATAGGGAATAAAAACTAAAGCTAATGTTTACTTTAGGATTGCAACAGATAGTTGAGTATCATGCATGTTATTACTTCACTGTATTGGTGTATTGCATTCTCAGTACATAATATTTAGTTACAGTAGTTCAAACAATTTCAGAGCTTCATTTTGAGCATTGCAAATAAAAATGTGGCAAACTATAAGTTTTGACATTGATGAGAATTGAAGGCTTGTTTACACAACATGTGATCTAAATTAGATGTTCATTGAGGAACAGTTTGTCAGGTGTCAAAACTTTTTTTTTCAGTAGCCCATTATCAGAAATTTTGAAGGTGTGCACCCTGTTCTGTTTACGGGTTTGGTCCACACCTCAGTTTCTGTGTTGTATGGTTTTATGTTAAGCTGATTTCATCTTTGTTTATAGACCAGTGTCAGGAGCCAGAGACAAGAGCCTTTTACCAGATCGGAGAATCATGGGATAAAGTCATCCATGGAATCATGTACAAGTGCTACTGCTATGGCAACGGCATCGGTGAACTCAGTTGTGAACCTCAGCAGTCATACCCTGGTAAGACATACTTTGCATAAGAACACCAACACACACACACAACACAAATCGATAAAACACTCAAGAATAAATGAACAGTTGGGCCCAGACCCCTCACAAAAAAACCTGAAATTCTTTCTTTAATAAGTTATAATAATCCTTTATTAGTCCCACAAGAGGAAATGTGGAGTGTTGTAAGCAGCAAAGTGGAAAACAGAACACCCCGGAAAGGTCGCCAGTCCATTACAGGGCAGAGCAATTGGGGGAACAGTGTCTTACTCAAGGGCACTTCGACACAATTCGCTGCAACTGCGGGGCTGAAACTGGCAATCTTCCCATTTCCAGACAACCGCTCTACCCACTGAGCCATCCCGCCCCAGAGGCATATGTAAAAAAATATCAAATAAGAAATATGAAATAAACATGCACAGACATACTCACACAAACCAATTTCCCTCTTATACCTACATCTACTGTGCCATTTTTATTCGTATTGCCAGTGATTTTAGTGTTAGAAACTTACTCTTTAATCTAATACTCTGGGGTGAATCTGTTGTTTTTTCGTCCTCTGTCAGCCATTTTACAATCTGCTAATTGTAGTTTTATGAATAATGACATAAAACTTTCAAAACCTTCAGTAAAAAAGTTATGTTTGTTCTGTTTCTACTAGTTTTAAAATAGGCTAACATTACAAATTGCTTTCCAACAGTGAAACATATTTGTTTAAGCCACCTTGTAATGAGGCCCTTGACTTTGATGTGAAACTGAGAGCAAATGAGAGAGGGTGTGAGTTCCTCTTTTACAAATACACTCCCTGCTCTGAACCCTTTGTTCTTGCTAGCATGTGGTGTTAGCTAACCTTCTGTTATTGCCACAGCTGTACAATACTCCCCAACAGACATATGGTCACTGACACATGCAAACACGCAGGTAAAAGTAAAATACTTTGTCCTATCCAAATAGTGACAAAGTGTTCAGGACTACTTGCAAAGCAGTGTTGCTTGTTACCTTGGAGAGAAATCCACCAAATAGGACAATTTCTCATCAACATGAGAAATGGAAAGAGAGTTGTAGAGGTAAAGAGAGGACGAAAGCTAAAGAGACAGACAAGCAGAGAGATGGAGATAGAAAGGAGTGAAAGAGTGATAGAAACCAAAATATGGTCAGACAGCAGTCTGAGTTCTAGTTGAGTTCCAGTTAAGTTCCAATTGAAACGATTCACCTCTTTTTTGTGACCGTCAGCAGTACTACTCATTTTATAGAGCTGTGCCCTGCCAGAGATTTCTCTGTTTACTCATCTGTATTGTGCATTCCAACACCTGCAAATTTGTTCAATTCACTGCACAATGTTTTCAAATGTGCATTAAAAAATAAGACTCATAAAGCCTGTTTATTTAAATAAAAAGGAAAATCAATGTTCCTCTGAAATAGGATATCCCCAAGTCAAGTCAACTTTATTTGTGTAGCCCATTATCATAAATTAACAATTTACCTCGTTGGACTTTACCTTAACACAGTATCCTGTCCTTAGACCCTCATATCGGATAAGGAATAACCCCTGGAGAAACCTGTTTAACAGGGAGAAAAGTAGAAAGAAACCTCAGTGAGAGTGATAGAGGAGGGATCTCTCTTCCACGATGGACAGCCATGCAATGATTTTGTGTTTACAGAACAAAACACGATTTGCAGCATGCAACACTGAGGGGATAACAGAATTATAATGGAATTATAAAATACGTATTTATAATATGATAATCTCCTTCATAGTGTCAGTGCTAATTAATGAGCGTCTAGAATGCAATTACACCTAGATCTGGCCACCAGCCTAAGCCTCATTATATGTAGAATGTGGACAGATGGATAGATGGATGATGATCTTTAAAGAGACTGCGGTAGCAGTAGGTAACAAAAATCCAGGAATCGTAGTCCAGACCACCATGGCAGCAGCATTATATATCCCCCAGGCTCCTCCCAGACCACATACATAGAATAAAAAAAAGATTCATGCAGCGAGACAAACTATGCAAGAGAAAGTTTACATTAGTCATTACCATATGCTCTATAATGTAAAATGTCGTCAGCAGAGAATACTTGGTAAAGTCAATGAGACAGAAACCCACCTGCTATGCAGTACAGGGTGTGAATCACATAATGTAAAGTCACTATTTGTTGGTTGAGACAAAAAAGACGTGTTTTAAATTAAGATTGAAATGACTCAACAGATTCTGATTGGTAGCAGGCAGGTTATTCCACAAGAATAATACCCAAAAAGAGAAGGCCCTGCCACCACCAGTATATCTGATCTAATCTTTATAGGAAGCCAATGAAGGGAGGCAAGAATTGGTGTAATATGCTCAAAGAGATCATGATGTGTGAAATATATATTGAATAAGCGAGTTATCCCCACACCCGCATTAGATATAAACCTAGCAGGCTCTCTAATCACCTGAAAATTACCGACTGATAATTCTCCATTTTTAATCAGTAGACAGCCATCTATATTGTTAGATATAAAAGCAGTGTTTTTCCCAGTAGAACGAATGCTATCCACTTTCCGCAAGTGAGGGCAGCTCCAAAAAAGAAGGCTAACTATCAACAAAGCCGAATCCCTGCTCATTACTATGACGAGCCAGCCAACAGTTTGTTGAGGTGATCCTACTCTAAATCTCATCATTACCCCTCAAAGGAAAGGGACCAGAGACAGTTAATCAATGCTGACACATCTTCCTGACTAACTCCAGCGACCTGACTAGGCTAGCTTTTGTGATTTTAGATTGCTTCATCTTAAAGATTATTGGTGCCGACATGAATGACAATGTTACTAAAAGTAGAGGTGCTATGTGCCGAATTCCCTGGTTCCCTGGTAGTAACAAATCTAGTCTTATATTGTGGATAATAGAGTCTCCTTTCACTAGCATGTTTTGCTTTACTCTGTTATCAGGAGTGGGAGAAGGATGCTGGCCAACAGGGCTGGTGAGGGGTGAAAGCCGATCCCCAACCCTGCGTCATATACATTGGAATACAAATGCATTGGATTTATTTGCTGCAGCGTCTTTTAGATGATATGACTACCTTGTTAAGTTATTAAGAGTACGAAAAAGGGAGGCTTAGTTCCCGTGTTAAGGTGTGTTATTTGCAAAAATGTCTGTGCTGTTAGCAGAGTATTTTGTTTGGGAGGCTTGTATAAAGAGAGTCCTAACTTACTTTCACTGTATGTGAAGTTGAAAGCAGGTCGACAGGAGACAGCCGAGTTAAAAATGTTGGAGATCTTTCTACTATAGCTGGCTATAATGGCATCCACCTGTGAACACTACTCGTTCTCTCTCTCTTTCTCTATCTCTCACCCCCCCCATATCTCTCTCTCGCCCGCTGTCTCTCTCCTGTCCGGGCATACAACACCAAGATTTAGGGGCAGTACAAATCTGTTTCAACCCCCCTGTCAGGAAGCTTACTAGATAAAAGTTCATAAAATATTTTTTTAACTAACACCCCCCCACACACACCCACATACACAAGTTTTGTTCAGATTAGACAAGATTACCTTAATTTAACTTTTTGGTTATGCTTTTTCTTTTTATGTCTGTGTTTTTAGTCTCCTTAAAAAAGTGCTTTCATTTTTTCTTCATTATTTTTAGTATTTTTGCGTATGTGTTTTCTTTGCCACTTTATGCACATGGAGAATGTGATTTTGTGATTGAGTTCGGATTTTTCTGCATGAATGCACACTCAGCATCACAACCATGTGCATAGGCTTGCACGCTTGGATTGATATATAATTTAATGTGTATCAATGAGTGTAGGTGTATGTGCTAGAAGGCATCCAAAATATGTGTTTTATGTACATAAAATATGTGCACTACACATCTGATCCAGTGTAGCCTTTGCCCTCGTCAGTGGTCTTCGCATCTGTAATAGTGAGTAATCGGTCCCAGATTGTTTTTTAGGGTTGTGTATCTGCAAGCAATGTCTGGTTAACCGAGCCACTTGCTCAGAAACTTTGATTATGGCTCTGCTTTCTGGAAAAGTGGTCAGAAAACCTCAGTTCTTTATAGGAGCTACCAGATACTATCAGCTTGGCTTCTGACATGAGTCTGGGTGCCATATGGTTCATGCTTATTTAAAAAGAAAGAAGTGTCGCTTACTCATTTAGAGAAATATAGATTGTCCAGGTCCGAGAATTATATTATTATGTATTAAGTTGTCAAAGGTTTAGATAGAATGTTTGTTTCCAAACTCATTTCCTCTGTTTTTAGGTCTTAATTAGTTCCAGTGTTGGGGGGGCACAGAAATAGATGGAGTATGAGGGGTTAAAGCCAAATGCCCTTCCTGATGCCCATTCTGGGATCAAATCCATATCACCTGCCTTGCCATTTCCTGATGCGCATGCTCTGCCACTGAGCTACTGTTGCCCTGTTCCCACACTGATTCAAAAGTAAAAATGACTAGACCACATGATACAAAAAATATGAATAGGCAATGAATTATGTGAGTTGAAAAATTAAGGGTTGTATATTTAATGATTGTAATCTCTCTAAAATGATCTGGTTGACCTGACTGTTAAGCATCCTGCTATTGAAGTTACCCTCATAATTATTTGATTATTGTTCTTGTTTAATCCTGTCCAAACATCGAAAGAAAGGTGTTGCAAAAGCTGCTTTACTTACTGCTCTGGAAACATTACCAGTTTGGAAACAGTCTGCAAAAGAGGTTGGTCGTGGAAGTGGGAGAGAGGGGGAGACTGAATCTGTTCCCTTCCCAATGTTGAAAGCTACACTGGAATCTCACAGGGATATGTTATTTTTGGTATTTTTTTACTCTCTCTCACTCTCTCTGAGGCCATCATTTATTTATTTATTTTTTTCTTATAGAAAATAATACTGCTGAACACTCATGATGGACATGCACGGATGTTGCTCCCTCAAAGGAAACTTGGGTTTGAATATTCTGATAAAGTAAAATCCTGGAGGCTTTAAAAAACATCAATGCCACCAGCAATGATCTGGTGACTTATTGTTGTTACTGGGCAGCTGCAGAAACATTAAGCCATCCGAGCAGAACTTTTCAGTGATCACTTTTTTATTCCTCTGGTTTCATGTTTAAAATAACATACTGGTGATAATTATCACCTGTATTTTAAGTAAATTTTACAACTGAGAGTAATGAATGATTTTTCTGAACAACATCTGGAGAGACACATACAGGTGATAATTACCACCTGTATTTTAAGTAAACTAAACAACTGAGGGTAATGAAGGATTTTTT
>OMLC01042051.1:0-13573 GCA_900302585.1 Regalecus glesne
GTGTAACTCTGAGGCCTTGTTTGACATCTGGTTTCCAGCGTTACTGTAAAATACTACGGCAAGGCCTCTCATGCTTCTGCATACCCCTGGGAGGGAGTCAACGCTCTGGATGCAGCGGTGCTGTGCTACAACAACCTGTCTGTGCTCAGACAGCAGCTCAAGCCAAACTGGAGAGTTCATGGTGAGGGACAAATTAAGCACTTCTTCATGACTTTGTCATTTTATCATAGGGCAATGAAAAGTCACGTTCCTGCATGTGATTGGTTTTAATGCAGGTATCATAAAACATGGTGGGGTGAAACCCAACATCATTCCTGCCTACACAGAGTGTGTGTATTATCTGCGCACCCCTTCACGCAGCGAGCTTCCCATCATCAAGGCCAAAGCTGAGAGGTGTTTCAGATCAGCAGCCTTGGCAACTGGCTGTGAAGTAAGTGAATCCACAGTCTGGTGAGGAAGGAGGCTGGAGACAGAGAGAATATGTGGTGTTTAAGGCAGGGGTGTCGACATGATCCAGAAAGGGCCGCTGTGGGTTCAGGTCTTTTTTCCAACCAAGCTCAAACACCTGATTCTATTAGTCAGCCGATTGTCTAACTAAGGACCTAGATTGATTAGCATAAGAAAAACACTTGAGTCTACAAATCAAGGTTTGGACACCCCTGGTTTAAAGGCACCAATCTGACGATTTCCTTGCAAGCCTGTTGTCATCATATGGGATGGTGTACTTTTTCATGTCAATGTTGAGTTTGAAAGGATTTTCCAAGTAAAAAATGTAGCTATAATGTTTTCCAATGTGACTGTAAAGTGCAGTTAATAATTACAGAATGAGCGTGTAGAAGACCTTTGTATCAGAAGGGTATAAGCAAGAGTGAAAGGGAAGGTTTACAAAGATGGTGGTGAGACCAGCTATGTTAGATGGCGTGGAGACAGTAGTGCAGGCGAGAAGACGGGCGGTGGAGCTGAAGGTGGCAGAGTTGAAGGTGCTGACCACAACAGGTGAATGTGTTTAGCTGCCCGGTGGACAGAAAACCAGAGGATACGGGTGTTAAGTGGGGTTGAGAGCCACCGACCTTGACGATGGTAGCTGTTGTTACAGGAGGTGGCGGTTAAACGCTGTCACCAGTATACATGTGTTGTTGGCATCTTCTGTACTCGTGTTTTAGATGTTTTCTTTACACTAATTCATAATGTGTGGTGCCCTCAGGCTGAAATGAAGTTTGGGAGAAACTCTGACAACATATTGAGGAACTACACACTGGAGGGGGTGTACGAGAGAAACGGCAAGGCACTGGGGATGGAGTTCACCACGGACGAGGAGGTGCTCACTAATGCGACCGGTAAGAGTACCGCTGCTACAAGCACACACACACACACCCCTATAAACAGTACATTGATATAAGGGGGGATGCCTACAGTGAGCTCAGACTGAAGAAGTCACCTGGTTGAGTGACGACACACAGGAATAAACTTCTGATTCAGTTGAACAGATTCACCTTTTTGTGATTTCCATACCTGGATTATTGAGCATACATTAAGACATACAGGGGATGTTAACACCTTCTGTCAATAAGGTTATGGAAGCGGTTCATGAACCACCAGAACACTGCTTAATGGCATGCGCTTATACAAGACGCAGTTACGCAGCCTCATTGCAGCCACGGTCAAACAAATTTATTTCACTCCCTCAAAATACTATTTCGAGGGGACGAAATGGTATTTTGTTTTGCCGTGGCAGCAATGAGGCTTCCTACATGCCCGTCCCATTCATATGGCCACAATGGCTCTGCTAAGGAGTAGCTAGCTAATGTGAGCAGACCGTGATTAGCCTGCCAGATGGAACGTTTAAAAGCATCGCCAACCTTGTGGCTGGTCTCCACCAATGCTTCGAAACCACGAAGGGACCAGTTTCTACTTGATGCGGACTTGACTATGGAGTGAGGGGATTAAAAGATTCAGTAGAAACTTTTCACTCACCTTGTCGAATTGGCGACCTGAGGGAGAACTAGCAGGAGGTGACGAGCACTGAGCTGCAGCACAGCCGCGGCCATCAGCTTTGTATGTTGTCCTGGCAATACGGTCACTGTTTGGTGCCATTGATGCCATTTTGCCTCAATGGTTAGTGTGTGTTCGCTGTAGAAGCTGACAAGCAACAGGAAGCGGGTTTGCCAAAATGTTAAATCACACTAAATAGATGTAGTCATAACCTGACACTCTATGCCTCTAGAATAAAGGAGAAAAGCGGTTGAGGTTCCAGTGTTGGTTCACTAGTTTATTTGGTCCCATCCAGGCCGTTACCTCCGAGAGAACCTCAAGTGTCATTGGCAATAATTGACGGGAGAGGTTTGTATTATTTTACTAGTCAGATATGCGTTTGATGGATCTTGATGTGACTGTACTTTTTGCACATTGCATTTTGGGAGTGGGGGAGTGATGGTTTGTGTCCTGCTGCTGGCCTTGGTAAATGTGAGCCAGTCATAGTAAAGCACTCTGAGTGGTCCTTTTACCATTTTGTTGATTGCATGGGAGAGAAATAAATGGAGGCCGCCTCCAAAGGGTATCCTCACCAGTCTTCTTTCAACACAACGCAGCTCAACCAGCTAGTAGCCACCACTTACACTCATATACCACATTAGGCTTTGACTTTGCTGTAAATTCACAGGTCATGGGTTTTACTTGCTCATGTTTTTGTGTAACTTGTTAAATCTAGCCACATTACAAGCTAGCCACTCTGCTGCCAAGTAAGTAAAGGGCAAACATTTGGAAGTTTTAACAGTGCTCCATCCTGTCTGATTTCTCCAGGCTCCTCAGATGTTGGCAATGTGACGTTTGTTGTTCCCGGAATCCAGCCCTACTTTTACATAGGCTCCAAAGCTCTAAACCATACGGAGGAATACAACATAGCTGCCGGTATGTTCCTAAATAGACACAGAGTCGATTAGTTGTCAGATGCAACCTTGTCATTATTAATTTGGCTCCTTTTGCTTTCCTTCAAGTATGCAGGAGTGGTTATGAAGCGATTCAGATTCTTACCATGGATTTTTCATGTTATTGTTTCAGATGTTGGTCAGTTAGTTTCATGTGCCATTGTCTCTTATTCGCTTCTCTTGTGTTTTTCCACTTAATGTTGCTTGTCTGTTTGATTTATACTTTGCATCTGTTGGATAAGTCGACCTTACTTGGTTTTACCTTTTATAGATTATCTTTCTCAGATTTCTTCTCTTGAATCTGCTGCTCTTTGTTAGGACTCAAGCCCGTTCAGTTTTGTGCTTCGTTATTGTCCTTCTTCTAAATGTTGTGCAAATTCCGATGAGATGGTAAATGATAGAAACATGAGTGTGCCCGTTTATTGGAGGTTGTCTGCAAGTGCTGCAAAAGATGTGACCCCAGCTGGCCTGGCAGGCCTCTATTATGCCCAGTCATTCCAAAACATTGGAACAAAAGATTAAAGGAAATATTGAGATTTGTGTGTGTGTGTTGCAGGTGATGAGAAAGCTCAGTTCTACACCCTGCGGACCGCAAAGGCTTTGGCTATGACTGCCCTGGACCTGCTGATTTATCCGGAATTGCTCCACAGGGTGAAGGAGGAGTTTGCTGAGGCCAAGCTAAAGGATGAGAGGGAACTTGCTGAAGCCAGACTTAAGGAGGAGAAGCTCCTGAAGGGTGGGCAAGCATAGGACACCTCAAAACTCAAGTAAGGTTGCCTAAGTAGCTGCTGTCAATTTCAGAGCTCTCTGCATATACATAGTAGTTGGATACTAGCATGCTGGACTCATGAGTGTAAAAATGATCCATAAGATGGACTTTGGATGTTGTATAAACAATGACCTTTGACCTCTGTTGTGTTTGAAAATATATGTACATATATATTAGTCACATCAGGATAAGTTTTTATCAGACCCAATCAGAAGTTGATGCAAATAGCAAAGCATGCATCAGATGAGGAACAATGCTGTAAACAAAACCGTCAAATGGACAGACAGAAAAAGAAACCTTGGGGAGAGCGATAAGAGGAATTGCTCTCATGATGTGCAATGGATCATCCTGATCCACACATTGAGGAGAAGAGAGTTTGGGGGCAGGGTGGGGAGATGGGTTTTGGTGCTCTGGGCCAAGCTGTCAGTCTGATCATCTACACTGAGGGATTTCCTGATTAGACATATTGACAAAACTAGTTGACTCCACACCTGGACTTGGTTTAAACTCAGCAGGCTGTGTTATCTATCACCTGTGACCTGTTGAACAAGTTTCTAGTGGCATTATAAACATAGATTGATAGATTTGTTGTTTGACACAAGAGAGGCGCTGATTGCTTTCCGAAGGTGAGGGTGGGCCCAGAAAGAAAGCCAGTTGTCAACAAACATAAACCCCTACTCATTACAGCAATGAATGATCCAGCCAAATCTTCACATTTTCCCTGATAAAGGCTTTTTATTCATTTACTTACTTTCTTTAAGATAGTTCTTTCTTATCTGATTCCAGGGTCTGAGGACAAGATGCTGTGTTGGTGTGAAGTCTACTGTGGCAAATTTTCCATTTGTGATGATGGGTAATACAAATAAAGATGACCAGACTACCGTGAAGTAGTTTTTTTGCTGTAACAGCAGAGGTGTGAGGTGGGGCTTGCATAGATCTTCTGTATTTGGGTAACTTAAAGATCATAAAAATCCTTTAGCTTACCATAAACCACTTGGGTGGTTCCCCATGTTACCCTCCTGAGGTGCTGGGCAGCGACCCTTCTTTCTCCATCTTTCTTGGGGTTTTCTTGAACCATTCTTAGTCTGGTCCCTCACCTGAGACCAGTTTGCCATGGAAAACCATACCAGGAGCACTATGCTCCAGACAACATGTTGTGGATAGGAATTAATCTTTAGTAGTAGTTAAATGAGGTTCGCTGACAAAGTGTCTTTTTCAAAGCAGGTTTATTGTGAAAATTCAGATCGGAGGTGAAATCAGGACATGAGCAGAGAGAGCTCCGGGGGTTCCTGTATCCTGTATTTTTACGATTCCTCTTCAGCGCTCCCAGATTCTGGAGCGGCCCAATACGATTTCTTAATTTCTTGCCATACACGTCGGAGCAGATCGGTTGATCACATTGTTTGTTCAGTCTCATATAACGTGTTTTGTCCCAACCTTTTTCTGGAAAGTGGTTTGCTGATGCACATCCTTCTTAGGGGGGGGCTTGAGTCATTTCTGGGATGCCCAAGGTCTAAACTCCCCACGAGCACAGCCAATAGCCATCTCACACTGGTGGAACATCTGGCCGTTTTTGGGCCTGAACCAAGCCGAGGGGAACTCTGCAATTCCCTGCAAACATAGCTCCCAGGTTCATAGGGACACTCAAACCTCTCCACCACCATAAGGTGATGGTTCCTCAGAGAGGAAAATATGTTCCATAATATGATAATAGACATAATTACTGTGATCGGGGTCAATAGTACACAATAGTACTTTGTGTAATTGTCCATTTGGAACACAAATACCTAATTTAAAAGTCGTGTTTGACAATGTTGAGCTATCAGATTTGATTAATGATGGATAGATCAATAATGTACGTCTTGGTAATTGGAGACACACTTTGGGTATATTTATCATGTCTGTCCGTTAACAATATTCGTACTTTTCCCCTTATTTGTGTGTTATGTCCGAAATATTACTAAGTCTTCTCCCGCGTCCAGTCTGTCTGTCTATGAGCGTCTCGACTCACCTCTAGAGGCGCTGTTTACCGACCCTGAGACGGCTGGAGAGTCCTGCAGGTGGTCGCGACTCCTGCCACGCAGGAGAAACTAACCGCAGGCCTGTGGGTGTGTGGTGGTCCACGGAACAACGTGAGACCATGGCTCCACAAGCAGAACTGCTGTCGGACCTGAAACATGAAGTTACCCGTCACATCGACGGAGCCAAGGAGAGGCTCCACAGCCTCAGCCAGGACATCTGGAGCTGCCCTGAGCTCGCATATGAAGAGAGGAAGGCTCACGACAGACTGGTGGAGTTCTTCTGTCAGGACGGAGGCTGGACGGTGGAACGTCACTTCAAACTGGAGACGGCCTTCCGCGCCACATGGGGACCCGGAGGTGCCGACCAGGGCCGAGTGGTGCACGTTGGCTTCCTGTGCGAGTACGACGCGCTGCCGGGCATCGGACACGCCTGTGGACACAACCTGATAGCCGAGGTGGGAGCTGCTGCTGGGCTCGGCCTGAAGGCCCTGCTGGAGAACAGCCCGAACTTTCCTACACGGGTTCAGGTAGAAGTCGGTGGAGACACCGTACATTCATACATACATACATTGAAGCACCACCGCTGTGCTTTTACATGTTTTCGCTCGTTTACTTAATACACGAACGCCGTGACACCTGTCCTAAACCAGACTGATGTAACGCCATATTCTGCGTCCCTTTGAAATTGTGACTCTGGTTGTCTTGAACATGCATGTTGGAGCTTTTCTCCGTGGTCGTGGGCCGTCTAAGGGTTCAATTAAACACTTGTGATGGCAGAGAGTCTTAGTGTATTCTTCCATTTACCTTTCCAGATTAACAATTCCAAATGTACAGTATTTCAGGTAAACCCATAGTTGAAAGGGAAACATTGAAATAAAAGGAAAATCCGTTATGAAAGTTTAATTTTTCGTGTTTCGGTTCAAAATTTGCATCACTCAAATCGGTGGTATCGTTTCCATGACATTGTAATGTAGCCAGAGATTATAAACGACCATTTATGGAGAATTGGAGTCGCTTTGACCCGGAGGTGGCAGCATTACCGCCAGGGGGCGACTGTATCAGTTTACGCTCCGTACAGCACTGCTTAACCATAGTCGCACATATCCATGGGGGCAGTTTGGCGCAACACCACATTGAAAACCAAGGGTTCACATTATTTTACTGTTATATTTCCTGCATTGATTATTTTTTAAACTTCTTTCCAACAGCTGTTTACTTCCATTTATTTCATTGTGATAGGGAAATCATTTTTGCAAGACTTGAAAGTTCCCAGTGTCTGGAAAACACAGCCCTGGTCCTTAGCGACCAGCTGTACTGCTGGTTTTCTGTTCCACCAGGGAGTGGACTACACTCATCTGGTGTTGGGTGTTACAGTCGTCTGATCATATCTGGTGAATGTTATCTGAAGTATCTGGCAGAATGGAAACCAGCAGTGCAGGTGGTCTGTGAGTGCTAAGAACCATTTGTAACATCCAAAACCACAGGGTGTGGTCTTTTGAGTCCCTCATTGGCCCCTCTCCACAGGTGACTGTGTTGGGGACACCCGCTGAGGAGGATGGTGGAGGTAAAATAGATTTGATGAGGGAGGGAGCGTTTGACAGCCTAGACCTTGTCTTCATGGCCCATCCCTCTCAAGAAGATGCCTCATACCTGCCGTGTGTTGCTGAACATGAGTACAGTTTTCCCTTTGGTTCACACAAGCATGAGTTGCATATAATTTTGTGGGGGACATTATTTAGTCTATTACCTCCTGTTATATTTGTGGATCACTGAGTTTATTGATACTGGATTAATATTAAAGTAATTGTAGATTATTTGTTTTTCACTTCTTGGTTCATGTTGTTTATTCTGTGTGTGGGGGAGCTATCCATTATGAGAGGCCAGGTGACTTGATACAGCTCACAGATGGTTATTTTAGGCAACCCCGTCATATAGGTCTCATGTATCATGTTTGGTGCCCTCACACTGAGAATAGATTGGCTGAGTAAGGAAGTAATTGTTCACATGTATTTAGAAGAAATGTTTGGCTGCTTAAATGTAATCAAAATCTAGTCAGACGGCAAAACAAAACGTGTAGATGCAGGTGTTCAGGGGTTTCCTTCTCTCATGTCCTTCATATGATTGATTTCTAGCATCAAGAGATTTACTGTTTTCCATTTCTTGTGTAATTCCCAGTGTCATCATAAGATACCATGGGAAGGCCTCCCATGCGTCTGCGTACCCCTGGGAGGGGGTCAACGCTTTGGATGCAGCAGTGCTGTGTTACAACAACTTGTCTGTGCTCAGACAGCAGCTGAAGCCCAGTTGGAGGATTCATGGTGAGGAACAAATTTGAGTACCTGACAACCTCTCTAGGTCATCCTGGGGCAGCATGTGCCAATGTGCCAATGTGTTCCTGACTGGATATTGTGCAGGTATCATAAAACACGGTGGTGTGAAGCCCAACATCATCCCTGCTTACACGGAGCTGGAGTATTACCTGCGCACCCCCTCACGCACCGAGCTTCCCATCATCAAGGCTAAAGTGGAGAAGTGTTTTAGAGCTGCAGCTTTGGCCACTGGGTGTGAGGTAAGTTGAATATATCATGAAAAGTGACAAACACAAGGTAACTTTGGGACATTAGTCTGGATAGATTTTCAGAATGTGTAAAGTTTTTAGTTTCAATCATTCTATTCAAATCGCAGCTTCTGACTGTCATTCTCAGGTTGAAGCTCAGTTTGCAAGAAACACGTTGGACAACATGTTGCAGAACGCCACGCTGGAAGGATTGTATGAGAGAAATGGAAAAGCTTTAGGAATGGAGTTCACCACAGACACAGAGGTTCTTACTAATTCTTCTGGTAGGAATTTGATCCTCTCTTTATTTACTTTGCACCACAAACATCTTTATTGAGCCCAAGCGAGAACGCAGTGTAGGGAAGTATCCTTGCTTACAAGGTAAAGAGTTTGGGTGTAAGTTGGGAAGGGCTTGTGGTCGCCAGCATTTTTATGGCATGGCAATAATGTGACAGCCATGATTTCACTATTGATGAGTTAAGAGTGGGTGTTAAATGGCTTGGTAGTTTAGGGGACTCGGTTCAGTCCTTAGTGCTCTGTGCTTTCCATTCAGCCAGGTGGGTTTTTACATTAGATAATTTGTTGTCGGGTATTACAGCCATGATAAGCTATGTAACCACAGCAGGTGAGTGTAGTTGGCTATGTGATGGAGCAGAGAACCAGTGTCACAGGGGGTTCTGGAAGACTGGGGTTGAGAACTCCAGGAATAACTGAAATGTTTCTTCATCCCCAGTCAAGTCCAGTCAGGGCTTTCTTGTACATGGTTCTCAAGATATTGTTAGTTTGAATAAAGTAAAACTTACACCGAGGTCGAGTAGACTTCACTGACCTTGATAAAAGACAAAGATGTAGTTGACGGTGTGTATGCGTGTCACCAATTTACACAAATATCCACAACTGTGACCTTAGCCTGTGAGTTTTCAGTGGTAACATGGTTGATGAGGTCTGCTCTCCACAGGCTCCACGGACTTTGGCAATGTGTCTTTTGTAGTTCCTGGCATACACCCATATTTCTACATTGGCACCAATGCACTTAACCACACTGAGGAATACACTGCGGCTACTGGTAAGGACCCCCGCAAACCTGCACTATTAACTTCCATGATTTTGCTGTTAGAATCTGCTTTGTTAGCCATGAAGTTCACACACACAATAATCTGAATGTGTGGGTTGCAAGCAAAAAATTGTACAAGACTGAATACATCCTAAAAGTACAATAAATCTGTCATGTTTAGGGGCAGCATAGTGTAGGAGGTAGGGTAGTCGTATAGTAATCGGAAGGTTGGTGGTTTGATCCCTGCTTCCTTTAGTAAGTGTGTGGAAGTGTCCTTGAACAAGACGCCGAACCTGCAATAGTTTAGGACAACAGATGAACATGACTGTACTGGCTAAATTTTGTGTATTTATGTTATAAATGTTAATCAATATGCACTGTTCATCTAAAGGAGATTATACTGATATGATACTTTTGTGATGTGATTTTGTGTGACCCTGTTATATAGACATTGCAGAATATCTAAACGGGTCCCCATGATCTCATGTAGCTTTATATGTATTGTGTGTGTGGTGTTCTTAGGAGATGAGAAAGCTCAGTTCTACACCCTGCGGACAGCAAAGGCTCTGGCCATGACTGCCCTGGATGTGCTGTTGTCTCCAGAGCTGCTCCACAGGGTGAAAGAGGATTTTGTGGAGGGCAAGTGGAAGGAGGAGAAGCTGCTGGAGAATGGACAAGCAGAGGATACCTCAATACTCAAATAGGGTAACTTGAAGGGTGCCAGTGACCAGAGTTCAATATCTTTTTGAGACCTAAAACATCTTGGCTTCAAAAAGGTCAAATGTCTTGTTAAAATGCAATTGCTTAATCCAAAACACACTTTTCTTGTATTTTATGTTAATAGTCACTGGATCGCTTTATCTTAAGCATTGGAATGCTATCTGATTCATTTATTCTAGAAGGTATGTTTTTACCTGGCACAATTGGTCCAACTAGTTCTGCTATCCATGGATGATTTCTGTCACTATGCACCTCGTTGTGGTTTAGAAGAATGTAGAGGCAAATTACAGTATCCTATATGGAGATGAGAGTAAATGTGACTATAGAAAATACAAATCATAGGGAAGCTGTTAAGAGTTCAATTTCTTGCTCAGGGACACATTAACATACTTTCTGTAGGATTGGGGATCAAACGTGTAACCTTCCAATAGCCAGACTCCTCTACCCACTGAGCTCTACCACCCCTGGTGTGGTAGAGGATTGCCAAATTAACCATGTTGGTCCAAATTTGGAGGGATCAAAAATTTGATTTGGAAGCAGTGCCTCTTCCATCAGGACAGCTGGATGTTGTGCAGGAGAATAAATGAAAGTTGTGTGGCTTTGTGGAGGTCTCATTGGGTGCTGAAACTGAGAGCGCTTTGTCCCATGTGTTGGTTGGCTCTAGAGTTAGTCGCTTGTGAGGTGGCTGATATGATGTATTTAACGTTGGCATGTTTCTAAAACAATAACGCCGCTAATGGCGAGCAATTTGGATTTAGAGCGTTTTCCAAAGATCAATGATTCAGTTTCAGTGTTGCTTAGCCGTGCTGTTAGCATAAAACCGCTAGATAGCAGTGGTTCAGCGGCGCTGGATGATGACGTTCGTCAGAAAAATGGACCTGAATAAACAATAATAATCTCTGCCTATGCGGTGTGTCCACAACACATGTGGGATTTTCCAGTTTACTCTTTTCATCCAGTGAAAGTTCATGTTCATAGCATGTACAACTTGGTAATCGATCTCAGCCGAATTCACAGCTCTAAAAATATAATAAAAGAAGAGTGCATGACTCTGGTGTGTAATTGACAGATCTCCGGAAAGAGGCTGGTTAAGCTATTAATATTTTACGGTACCATTTGCCGTAACTGTGCCCACAGGTGTTTGGTTCTTGATCCTCTTAGAACACATGAGCAACAGCATGTTGTTGCTTACAACTTCTGGACCTTCCTCCGGGACGACCTCACGAAGAAGGTGAACATATATGACCGTGTCTAATGTGACATGTTGACCGTCGCGCCAGACACGACTATAGAGAACTCTGATCCCGGTATTAAAAGTGTTACGACAAGGGGAGGATGGTGTTCCAAACTTTACTGCCACATCCACATCACTTGTTTGTCCAACCAGGTTTCGTGTCTGACGTTGACTCCTCCTCTTAAGTGAGAGGACCGAAGTGGCCTCAGGGAGTTTCCAACTACAGCTTTATTTATCAGCGGCTCGACCTGAGCGGAGCTCTTAGCGCCAGAGTACCTAACAGGTGGAGACGATGGCGCAGCAGACAGATGTGGTGACGGAGTACAAACGGGACATCTCCCGTCACATCGACGGAGCCAAGGAGAGGCTCCACAGCCTCAGCCAGGACATCTGGAGCTGCCCTGAGCTCGCATATGAAGAGAGGAAGGCTCACGACAGACTGGTGGAGTTCTTCTGTCAGGACGGAGGCTGGACGGTGGAACGTCACTTCAAACTGGAGACGGCCTTCCGCGCCACATGGGGACCCGGAGGTGCCGACCAGGGCCGAGTGGTGCACGTTGGCTTCCTGTGCGAGTACGACGCGCTGCCGGGCATCGGACACGCCTGTGGACACAACCTGATAGCCGAGGTGGGAGCTGCTGCTGGGCTCGGCCTGAAGGCCCTGCTGGAGAACAGTCTGAACTTTCCTACACGGGTTCAGGTGAGTGAATCTGCTCCTCCTCAGTATGTAGCTCTGCTGCGTCCTGTTTAGGGGTCACATTGCACTACGACCCCGTTAACTACGTATTACCGAGATTGGGTCACATGCTTTTGGCATGGACGGGCAAATGCACATTGAGATCCCAAAGCCACAGATGCTGACCCAGATACTTCTCTTGACATTTTGGCACAACCTACATGTAGGCCAATACATGTAGGTTATTCATCATCAGAGTTGCATGCTGGGGTTAATATTCCTGCCTTTGCCTCTGAGCAAGGCAATAGGAGAAGGAGCTCGAGTTGGTCCTCGGGTGCTGCAGCTGCTCACTGTTCCTATACAATTGGATGGGTTGCATGTAGAATAGATTCTATTGTAGGTACACTGACTGTTTTACTGTTGTTTGTCTCCACAGGTGACTGTGTTTGGGACACCAGCTGAGGAGGATGGTGGAGGTAAGGTCGACATGATGAACGAGGGTGCATTTGACGATGTGGATGTGGTTCTCATGGCACACCCGGCTCAGGATGATGCTCCATACCTGCCCGATGTGGCTGAACAAGAGTACGTATTTTGGCTTGTACACTGAGTAACTATGTGCCATGGAGTGTTACTAGAGTTGAGGTTCCTGTTCACCAAGCAGAACATTCCTTTAATTAAGTTGATGTGTTGGGTTGATGTACTAGTGTTACTGGTGGCTGCTAGTGTGTTGAAAGAACAGCCCTGGGACAGGACATCCTTTGAAGGTGGTCTCATTTATTTATTTCTAATGCAACACACAAACTTGCATTCAATATTGCACACATATTAAAACACAAAAACTTAAAGGAAAAGTTTAAAAAGACCAAATTCCTGTAGTCAGTTGCTGACTGCATTTGACCTCTCTGATGCAGTCAAAGATAACCTGGGTACTGGTGGCACATGGGGCAGGGGGGGCTATGTGGGGTGTAAAAGGAGTTTGCTGTGAAGGTTGGACTTGGTGTTGTCTCCAGTTTTTCAGTTCAAGGCTGCATTTCCTGATGTGAGGAGACAGTGTTTTATTTTTGGTGTGCAGCTTCCTGTCCTTTCATAGTCAGTGGATTATGACAGGTTGAAGTGTAACTCTGAGGCCTTGTTTGACATCTGATTTCCAGCGTTACTGTAAAATACTACGGCAAGGCCTCTCATGCTTCTGCATACCCCTGGGAGGGAGTCAACGCTCTGGATGCAGCGGTGCTGTGCTACAACAACCTGTCTGTGCTCAGACAGCAGCTCAAGCCAAACTGGAGAGTTCATGGTGAGGGACAAATTAAGCACTTCTTCATGACTTTGTCATTTTATCATAAGGCAATGAAAAGTCACGTTCCTGCATGTGATTGGTTTTAATGCAGGTATCATAAAACATGGTGGGGTGAAACCCAACATCATTCCTGCCTACACAGAGTGTGTGTATTATCTGCGCACCCCTTCACGCAGCGAGCTTCCCATCATCAAGGCCAAAGCTGAGAGGTGTTTCAGATCAGCAGCCTTGGCAACTGGCTGTGAAGTAAGTGAATCCACAGTCTGGTGAGGAAGGAGGCTGGAGACAGAGAGAATATGTGGTGTTTAAGAGATCTGG
>OMLC01042052.1:0-36376 GCA_900302585.1 Regalecus glesne
CCCCCTCGTATCAGAGGAGTAGAAACAACAAGCCGCCATTTTGTTTGTACGGACAAGACCGTAAGAATCAGGAGATACGGAGCAGAAGCAGCGACTCCGGCGCCCGACAACAACCCCGGTTCCCTGTCTCTCTCTCCGAACCGCTCGTTACCAAAGAGTGGCGAAGAGCTTTTGTCCGAGCGAAAGGCAGAGAGGGGAGACGTGAAAAGCCTTTAAAAAAAAGATAAAGACACAAGGGGAGGGAGGAAAAGCGAGAGAGAGAAAAAAAAAACTCCGAGTCGGTGGCACACACACAAAAAAAGGAAATACTCTGAAATCCAAGGAAGGGGGTGTTCAGCGGGGACGGAGTGAGGCGGAAGAGGGAGATCTATCACAACGGAGGAGCGAGGAGGACGAGAAAAAGCCCTGCGAGAGGAGGAAAAAATGAATCTGAGAGAAATGTGCGGGCCTGTCGCGGAGGAAGGGAAGAGGAGCCCGTATAGACAATTATACCAATGAACCGTTGGGCATGGAATCTAGGTGGAAGGCAGAAAGACCGGGTTTAAAAAGACGAGGCAGCGTTTGGCGAGGGTAACTCGGAGGGGGGGCGATTCTCCATCACAAAAGAGTCAATGAGAGGATTTTGTGTGAACCCGACGTTATTTTTTTCGGGGTGGCGGCGGCGTTGCTAACGTTATCTTGTCCGTTCTGACGGCTTTCCACGTTTTGGAAGAAACGGACGTAATTTCTCAGCAACCCCATGCCAGTTAATTACATTTTCGCCCAACGCCATATTCGCTTGTTTTTGGACATCTTTCGCCCCCCATTTTATTTTTCCTCTGCTTCGCACGTCAAGCTACCAGCATATGCAGCGAAGGACAGACGATCTGCAGGAGAGCGACTCTGTGTTCCCCGGGCGGAGGAGAAAGCGTCGCCGTGTTATCAGCCGGAGAGGGGGGGTGGAAAGTGGACGAGGAAACCCTCTTCCAGGAGTGAGCCCGACGCAGCACCGTCTTCTTCTTCGTCGTTTTCTTCTTTTGCGAAATAAAATCTTAATTGGATCATTCTGATTGCCAATTGGCGTTTGTGGTCGCCCCGTGAGAACCGCATCGAGATTAGTGTCGTCGGCGAGTCCCAGGCCACTTGACAAGCAGCGGTTTTGACAAGATTTCACTCGTCTCTTCTTGCAACCACTGCCAAGCCAACCCCAATGGCTGCGATCGACACTCGCTCAGAGGGGCGCAACCACCAAAATGTGCAATACGAGTCTTACTTTTGATTTTGACCCCGTGCCTTGCTCAGTCAGAGGTGTGCGTTGCAGTTGAGGTTGACGTGGAAAAAGGAAGAAATCATCATGAGAGCCGTGAACATGCTCATGACCAGTAGCTCCCCACTGGACTGAATCTTCTGCAAGTGTGGGACTCGGCGTGTTCCATCTCTTCTGACGAGAAGTGTGTTGTTCTGACGATGTGGTATCTGTTCAGCTGGGCGGCCGATGGACGCTGGTATTGATCCTCCCTCGGTGCCGTGTTTTTAATTGGCTTTTTTTTAAAAACCAGTTTCTCTTTACCCTCCACCGCCGTGGGTGATCACCACATGTGGGGTTGACAGATCCCTTCGGCGGCTTTGCTTATAATCGGGAATCGGCAGCGGTGAGCGGTGATAAATCACATCATGTCGAGGAGGGGATAGTCGCTTTCGACCCTCTCAGAACTGTTGCTTCCCCCTCTCGAGAAAGTTGTCACCGGGACTACGCTCACTTTGCATTTTTCCTCATCTGCCCCCCCCGCCCCGCACAAAAAAAGAGAAAGGAAGCTAACTTCCACTTTTCTCCCCCCTCTCAGCTATGGCGGACAAGACCGATTCCGCCATGGGGCAAAGGTGTCGGGACAATTTTAATGTCGTCGCCGCCGAGGAGGAGGCTACATGAGGTTGTCAAAAGGCCCGTTCTCTCTCTGACTCCTTTTTCAAGCCCGACGACTCCACCTTCCCACCTCCTCCTGTGTTCGAGTCGGAGAGAAATCTGTGAAGAAACCAAATCTCCGACAGGGGAGGGGGATTGATATCTGTTAAGACGGATACGAGGGAAAAACTCCGAGTGGGAACGAACTCGGCAAGGAGAAGAGTTTCCGACATTGCCGTGTTGTGTGTGGGGTTTTTTTCCCCTCTCCCCCCTACCGTCTACTAAAAGCGGTGGGGGAAGATCTACTAGACATTGTATTTTTTATTCTTCTTCCGTGGTGATAAAGGACAACAAGCGTACGAGGGACATACTTTTTTTTTGCCCCCGTGTAAATCTACAGCGGGGTTTCTTTCCTCCTGAATTCGTCAAAATATGGCCGATAATGTCTTGGAGTCCGGCCCGCCTTCAGCCAAGAGGCCAAAGCTGTCCTCTCCGGCTCTCTCAGTGTCTGCCAGTGATGGAAATGGTAAAAAAAATCCCACGTCGAACGCATCATTTGTTTAGACATAGCAGACGTCTTATCTGTTGACTCGATGTTTGGTTTGGCTAGATCTGCTCCCCTCAGTCTCTCTGAGGAGTTTTCGCTGCAAGTTTACTCACTCGTACGCTCTTGACTTGGTTGCCCCGTGATGTTAATTGCACACGTATGTGTATGAAGGCAGGTTGTACGTAGGCATACGTGCATGTGTGCTAGCATGGTCCCGGTGTAAAAATAGCCGTGTCGAGGTCGGATAGCGTTTGGGCCGGTGTTAGTGATACGGAAGACTTGCATGGCGTTGTGTTTTGGTAACGCTGGATGCAACGCACTAGCCTAATTAGCTAACGAGCTACTAACTGTACTACGAGGAACAATGGAAGAGTCGAGTCACTCCAGGTCGTCTAACTTTTGCTAGCCTCTTGTTAACCGAATCACTAAACCCAACATGATTAAGTGAATCTGGCCGAGCAACCTGAAGGTGCAGTGTAATGTTATGCTCTCCTAAATAGGTGGTAAGGGAATAATGTGAAAAACAAAATCGGCCCAAACGTGCCTCTTAAAACGGCAGCAATGACGGCATCACCAAAAGCTACCCAGCTAACCCTTATCACCGGCACAGCTGAGTTTGGTAGCCGGGCTAAAGCAGTCAAAACGCACAAACTCTGACTCGATTTCGAAGACTTGTGACTTGTCGACTTTTAAAATCTTACCTTAACCCCCACCACCGGATAAAAAGGTAGTTTGGTCAAAACCTGTTCGTGAGTACGTACGTGAGAACAAGTTGCGATTGCGACAGCCCGCTAACTGGCTAGCTATTGTTTGGCCCTCACTTCACCGATGAAGAAGTTAACACGGCGTCGTAGCTGCCGGGCTGTGGATGTGGAAAACTTGTTTTTAATCGACTCCATCCTTGGTGCTGCAATGTTGAGATAGAAAAATGAGGGGGGTGAAGTCGCTCAATGTCTCTGAAGGGATCTCTTATTGTTGACTGGTTTATCATCTGGATGGAGATGCCCCAAAGAAACCCTTTCCTCCCCTATTGTCCGAATATGGGACCATGACACTTAAGTGTGTACCATTTTTTTTTAAATCGCCGACTTTGTCTTCTTATAATTTAAGTGCTGTTGTGGATGTAAAAGAAATGAACGCTTTCTCATCCCAGCTTCCATTTATATTATATACATGTAAATACCATGTCGCCAGCCTCAACTCTTACTTATGATGCCTGCTGCTTATTGTATATGGATTGAATTGGTTTGAGGAATGTGGGATTTATTTTGTCTTTTTCTGGAATCCTCCAGAAATCAAACAGCAACCTGTCTCTGCATATGTTGACATCAGGATCTATAGATGAACTCAGCTGTATGTGGGACGTAGTGGCATGGCTGTGTTAAGATTTATCAAGGGGCTAACTGTTGTAAAGAGCATAACTCCTTTCAGTAGACTTATGTATACGTTTCTGAAATAAGATTGTCGACGAGTGTCGAATTTCCTTAGAGGTCTGGGCCCTGCTGCTGTTTTCATTAAGATTGCCGTATTTTTAATGGTGGAAACTGTCTATGAGAGAGGGAGGAACATCATTGACAGCTACTTGACCTGATTTTAAATAAGTGTTTAATGGCCAAATGCCATAAAACACTATGGCTTTCATTGTGCCACTGTGATGAATTATGAAATGGCCCATTTTTGGCTGACCGGCTGCAAACACGATGCTGTGGTTGGACGGCTAGGGTGGCATAGTGTCAGGAGGCAGGCTGGTCATCTAGTAATCGGAAGTTTGGTGGTTCTATCCCCGGTTCCCTCAGAAAGTGTTGAAGTGTCCTTGAGCAAGATACTGAACCCTTGATTGCTTGGGACAACATAAAAATCAGCCTGGTGGATGAATCTGGGGGTATTTACACTCTAAATGTTCATTAATATGCACTGTCCCTATACAATGAGATTATTATATTCAAGGGGCAGTGTGGCTCAGGAGGTAGGGTGGTCATGTAGTAGAGATTGGTGGTTCCACCCCCATCCACTGCAGACAGCATGTCGAGGTGTGCTTAAGCAAGACACGGAACCCCCCCTAACTGCTCCCAGAGTGCTGTCCTGCAGTTGCGCTCACTAGGATGGGTTAAATGCAGAGAATTAATTCCAGGGGCTTCGGTCATGTGGCAATAAAACAAAACAAAAAATTCTGCAAGGTTATTTTTTGTTGTTCCTTTTTGCTGGGGAAGCATTTAAGTCTGAGATCCACCTTCAACATTTGTCAATCTAACATGACCCTGCCCAAGTAAAGCGCTTACCTTCTTAATTTTCCTCCGTTCTAAGTCACTTTAGTGCATTTCTGGAGCCCCTGTGCCACAGCTTCACCATATTACTGTAGACATGGTGCATGCACCTGCCCAGTCAGTGTTTACTCCCCTGCGGCTTCTCACCCTAACCCTATTGCGTTTACTTTCCATGTTTGGCATCCCATCAAACCACAAACTGATGGCACAGAAGAGGAGTCAAGGATCTGTAATGCAGTCACTGCTATACACAAGCTCCAGATGGGAGGCAAATTGTTCCGCTGAGTGCTAACAAATTGGCTAGTTGATAGTTTAAATAATGTTACACTTGTGTTATATGTGTATTAATAATTTATTATAATCGTGAATCTTTTGATGGCCTTATGAGTAGGCCAAATTTTTCTCAAATATAAAGTTGTGAATTATTGTAAGTGTTAAATAATATGAAATGTTGGATTTATTGGAAAATTAGAAATTCTACCCTGTCTCTTCTGTCCTAGATTTTGGGTCACTTTTTGACCTGGAGCATGATCTCCCAGATGAGCTCATCAGCTCATCAGATCTGGGATTGGTCAACGGAGGGGACCTCAGCCAACTGCATACCACCCTTGGAGGAGGGATGGGAGGGATGGGTGTGGGGGGAGGCCAGGATGCGGCTGCCAAACACAAACAGCTCTCAGAGCTTCTCCGAGCTGGTGCACCAACCCAGCAAGGGGGTCCCAGCCCTAACAGCACTGGAGCTGCGGCCTCCATTGGCATGATGGGCGGCATGAATGCCTCACCAGGGGGACCTCAGGGCCTGGGACCTCAGGGCCAACAGCAGCAGGGTGGACTGATGCAACAGGCGGGAATGGTGGCTGGGCTGAATCGAACAACGGCCATGATGGGTGCCCAGAAGGGCAACAATGGACAGCAGCAGCAAGGACTGATGGGAGGTCAGGCAATGAATGGGTCACCTAGAATGGGTTACCCTGGAAATGCAGGCATAGGTAGTAATAGTAATTTACTGGCAGAGACTCTGCAGCAGCAGCCCGGGGGTCAGCAGATGGGACCAGGGGGTCCGCCTGGGATGAGGCCACAGCAACCTGGAGCCATGAACAAGGTAAGGCTAGGTACAGAATATGCATTAGAGGTGCACAAGAAACTAAGTTCTCAATGTATGTTACAATTTTAAATTGATAAAGGGTACCTATTTTTAATCATGGGGAATGGCTTAATTTGAAATTATTACTTCTAAACTACCGCACTCGATTATTGTATCCCTATAGCCATTCAAGATGTAAAATGTTGAAGTTTGACATTTCTGCTCAATATCTCAGCATTAGATTGATGAGCAAGAGTTATGGAAAGCTGAATTTCTCACTTAATTACAAGCGTTGGCATCTGGGATGGATTAAAAGATACTATCAAACACTGACATTGGCAATTTAGCATAGAACTATGACCTTTTTAAGATATTTTTCATAGTTTAGCATTGTACCCTAGAATACTTTATTTAAAAAAATATACATATGCATGCTCCATACTTATTGAACAGTATTTTTCTGGTTCAGTTTGTGACAGACCCAGACCTCTCGTCTCGGCTCAAGTGTAACAAGTGGCAACAAATAGGGGGTGGCACAGCTCAAGATGTAGAGCATGTCATCTAATAATTGAAAGGTTTCTGGGTTTATATCTGCCTCCTTCAGAAAGCATATTGAAGTATTCTTGAGCAAGACATTGACCCCTGCCCCCCAGGTGCAGGAGCTGGCCACTGTTCCTATACAATAAGATGGGTTGAAGGATAAATTTCATTGTGATAATATAATGACCAAATAAAGTGACTTTTGATTCCTTAATATCAGGGGTTATAAATCTGAGCCTGCTGGAGACCAGAGCTGTAGCGCTATGGCTACAGGCAGAGGTGTTATTGCCAGCTTTGTTTCTGATGTGTGTGTGTTAAACACACTACTGTAGGTGTATCACTCTGTATGTCTGACGGTCTTCCAACTGGTTATTAAAAACCTGTATGTTTTGATTACAACATAATCGTATGTAAAATAGTACAACTGGTTATCTTGTAAATGGTTTGACTGGAAGACGGGCTGGGTGGAGAGGTGTCCTCAGATGGATGTAATGCAGGAAGTGGGTTTTATACCAGTTTTTGTGGCGCTATTTATCTGATACAAGACGATGGCATTGTTTACATTTATCTCAACACAATGTGGCAGGCATTTGATATTCAGATTTTTGAAACATTACTGTTATTCACAATAATTAATATGGAAATAATGCGGTTCACTGCTCATTGTAAAATTTAGTGAGCTGTTTTATTTTCACACCGGAGACTTGGAATCAGGCGTGGAGTCACTTGGAGGCAGAGTTTTCATGAGTTTTGAATGGTCACATACCAACAACATATTACCTGATTAAGAAAGTCGAAATAGTTCAATCAGGTCATCTGAACATATATTTAAAACAAAACATGAGAAAACAAACACAAAACACAAAAACCACCCAGCTGCTTTATAAAGTAACCGAGATGTAAATTAGGGTGGTCACAAAGATTAATTTACTTCTCTGTTCCTTTAAAAAGGAAGCTGGGCGAGACATACTGGACTGTGAGCTGAGGGTGACATTTAGTGGAATGTTGAATAGTACTCATGTTTTGTTTAAAACATATGTCTAGATGACCTGATTGAACCATTTCAACTTCATTGACTACCTGGATAATTGAGCCTGAAAATTATTTTTTTCATATCACCTGATGTTTTTCCAAAAGTGAAGTCTGTGGTTTACCCATACCCGTAAGTTTACTCTGGGATTGATGCTTTCTGAAAGCCTGATCGTTTGGGCTTGGGCAATACAGCTGGTACAGGCTTGATCTTATTGAGATTATTAGTAATGATAGCTTAGATATCCTGAAAATATCATGACACAAAGATTGTGTTATTGCCTCCAGGTTGAAATGAGGACAAGAGTAATGAAATATTGCTGATGCTTTTGGAAAAAACTGACTGTTTTCATTTTACTGAATAGTTTTTTAAGCTAAATAAACCTGGATGGAGATTTTGATTCATAATTGCATTTAATATCTACATAAAACCTATAATATCTCCAAAAGCACACGCAAAATTTGAAACTTATGCTTCTCAGAATGGTGTCATTTTGCATTGTCCTCCTATTTACAGTTTTCTCATCTGAATCATCTCCATATTTGTTAAAGCCAACACAAATTGGTAAAAATGCAAGCTTGGTTGTAGATTTCCTGTAATTGATAGCGGGGGAAAAAGACTAGTTTTCTACCTGGGGGGGGGCAGTAGCCTAGGAGGTAGGAGCAGCTTGTCTGGTAACTGGAGGGTTGCTGGTTCAATCCTCAATTCTTCCTTCCAAAAATGTCGAGGTATCCCTGAACAAGGTTCTCCTGATGGTTGATACCTCCATCAGTGTATGTATGAGTGTCTGTGGCATGTGAGGCATTAATTGTATCATGCTTTTTAAAAACAAGTACTATATAAATATAGTCGTTTATAATTTACCTTGAATATATAAACTAACAAGCCTTTAAAACATTGTCTATTTCTTCTTCCTCTTTCTCCTTTCTCTCGTTTGTCCTCCAACTCTCTTTCTCTGATCTCGTCCTTGCTCTCCAGATGAGTATTATGGCCAACTCGGGCCCCTATGGTGGTCCGTATGGCCAGCCTGCCAGCCAGGGGCTGGCTGGAGCGGGGCTGGGCCCGCAGCTCCAGAACAAAGCGGGCCTGCCCAACAGTCTGGCTGCCCAGTTCAACATGGATAAGAAGTCGCCACCAGGGCAAGGCATGCCTGGGATGGTGAGAGAATTGAATCTTTGATTTTTAACTTCAGTCGTTTCTTTCACTAGTGTTAAGTGCAATTGTTGTACGTCGCTCTGGATAAGAGTGTCTGCTAAATGCCTGTAATGTAATGAGATTGCAACAGGCCTTCAGCCTCACCCAACATCCGTTCATATGAATGAATCTGTTTGCAAGTGTGCATACCAGCTGTTTAAGAAATCTTATGGTATTCACTGTTTTTCTGTCATTTTTGATCCATTTGTCAGTGTGATACATTGGCACATAGAACTGTCGAGCACAAATGCGTATGACAGCCATGGCTTAACTTTGAGCCATAGCTTACACGAGTATGTCAACACACGACGGGTCCTGTCTCTTTGATCATGTCCCTGGCAGAACGTGCTACACTCAGGCTATTCAAAATACATTTGCAAAATTTAATAGTAGCACATAATTAGTCCTAGATTATTTCATCAGTTCAATCTGTACCTTGCCATACAACTGCATTGTTTGAGACCTGACTCTGAGCCCTTGGTCATTGGAAATGTCATTCAAAGTGCTGTTTGGGCAGTTCCATGGCAGGGCTTGTCGCCATTGTTTTGATATTAAGCCCCTCATAAATTAAGGAATTACTCCTTAAGCAGTGATCTCTCAAGGACCTGAATTGGAGTTCTTGGTTGTTGTTGTTGTTTTGTTGTTTATACTGTCAGTGTTTAATGACATTCCATACCTATAACTTTGATTTACAGTCTCTCAATTGCTTGGTTATGGGCAAGCAATATTTGTCCTGATTTGGGCCGTATGTCTCTACCATGTTGACACTCTTCATCATCTTTTTTGTCCCCAGGCTAATCAACAGCAGCAGTCTTCAGCAGTAGGTGGTGTATCTGTGGGCGCAGCAGGAGTGGGAGGGGCCCAGGTTGGCCTAGGTGCTATAGGGGCGGGTCCCGGCGCAGCGCCCCCTACCGCAGACCCAGAGAAGCGGAAGTTGATCCAGCAGCAGTTGGTGCTCCTGCTCCACGCACACAAGTGCCAGCGGAGGGAGCAGGCCAACGGGGAGGTGCGACAATGCAACCTACCCCACTGTCGCACAATGAAGAACGTGCTCAACCACATGACCCACTGCCAGGCTGGCAAGTCCTGCCAGGGTGAGTCTCCTGCACTACACTAGCTTGGAAGATTGCTAGTTTGCTAGATTTCTTGATGCATGTGGTTTATTCCATAAACACCATGCAGTGGTTGGTTAAATATCCTTTATTCTATTGCATTTCGTTTATGTCCCTTCTGGTAAACCTCCCACTTTATGTTATCCCAGTGAGTAATTATTTTTGTGGGTGCATCAATCACTGTAATTTTTTTGATCTGTCCCACTTTCATTATCTCGATCTGGACACAGTTTCATTGTACTGAGTGACACACGTTATCACTTTCACAGTGTTGTGCTTAGCTCCTTATTCTGTGTCCTCTGTTGTGTTTTTCTTGAGTCCTTTGTGTGTCTCATTAAGTTCCTCCTTCATCCTATCTCATGTTCCCTTTCTACTCCTCCATTGTCCTTTTCCCTTAGTTTTCTAACATTCTCCAATTTTTTCTGCTCCTCTTCAGTGGCACACTGTGCCTCTTCAAGACAGATAATTTCTCACTGGAAGAATTGCACACGGCACGACTGTCCGGTTTGCCTGCCGCTGAAGAATGCTGGAGACAAGCGGAACCAGCAATGTAAGGGTTTTTCATTTTCTGTGTGTGTGTGTGTGTATGTGTGTATGTGTGTTGGGTTGCAAGTGCTTGTCTGTTGCTGACTACAGCAAAAGACAACTTTCACTCAACTAATCCCATTAAATTGTTAAACAATATCTTGGAATGATGACATTTAGCTAGGGTGTCAAAGTAATAGTTCAGAGCTTCTTGGTCATCACTGTCTCAGTATCTAGTCAGTTGATGTATAATTTAGGTTTATGTTTTTCCAGAGGTGTTCATTCATTTTTATCCCCCTTCCACTGTCTGAGTTTCTTGCTTCTTCTTGTCATTCACAGCTCTTCTCAGCAGCGCTGGGGTGGGGCTTGTAAGTTCATTAGGGTCCGGGGTACCAGGGGGCCAGCCAAATACCCCTAATCTCAACCCACCCAACCAGATAGACCCTAGCTCCATAGAGAGGGCCTATGCTGCACTGGGTCTCACTTACCAAGGCAGCCAGATTCCACAGCAATCCCCACAGACCAACATGCCTAACCAGGCACTACAGGGGCAGCCTGCAATGCGGACTCTTAACTCCATGGGTGTGTGTGTAATGCTACTTGTAAATATCATCACGCAAAGGACTTTATTATTAGCTGTAAGAATGGCTATCAAGCATAATAAGTATAAAGCTAGTCTTCTCACAAATGATGAGGAAACTCGTATTACTTTGAAGTAGAGTACTGACCTCACTTCCTATAGAATTCAGGTTAAGATTCTACCAATACCCATCTCTATAACTATATGCGTAGTCATTTATATCAGATTCCCAATTGTATGTAAAATTATCCACAAAATGTTTCTTTTGTATATGCCACGGCAACCATTACTACTGTATAGGTTTGTACAATTACCACTTTGTGCTAAGCTGTGCTAAGCAGTTTCCAAAAGCTCAAGAAAAAAAATATCTTTTCTCCTATAAAGGAGGAAACCCCATGGGGGTGAATGGTGGAGTCGGGGTGCAGCCCCCTAACCAGCAGTCCAACCTACTGCCAGACTCCCTGTTACACAACAGCATGAGTACACAGAGGTAGGTGGTCTAAACCTGGTGATACCTTGGGATTTTTCACTTAATTTACATCGATCAAATACTGTGTTCTGGAAATTCTTACATTTTAATTTTCCTGTTCAAGTTTTTTCTCTTCCTGATGAATGTAAAAACATTAGAGTAATGTCATACTGCACTTGAGGGTGCACAATAACAAAAGTGTCCAATGAACAGGAGCAAGACTAAGAGAATACTTGATCTTCTACCACCAGACAGAATCATCCCAATAAAATATCGGTGTCCACATATGTCTAAAAATGCCTAGCCATTATTGGCCGTGTCATTCTCCCCTTACATAATGTTATCTGGCTGGTCTGTTTCATTTGGACATATAGTATATTACTGATGTTTCTGGTGTTCTTATCTATAGTTAGGGAACTTTAGCTAAATCTGTGTTGGGAAATGCTTTTTTGCCTTTTCATGGACTTATTCAGTTGCCTTTGTCTCTGTTTTCCAGTTTGTTGAATGATGGTGTGGGCAACCTGAACTCGATGCCCACAGCAACCCCTCCTTCTGCAGCAGGCATGAGGAAATCTTGGCATGAAGACATCACACAGGACCTCCGTAATCACCTTGTCCACAAGCTGTGAGTCTGCCCAATCTGTTCCATAACGCACAAAGACAATGTTATTTGGCATTGAAACTTATTCAATTTCATTATAGGTTCTTTTTCCTTTTCTTGGACTTGGATTGACTGTTAGCTGCTGTCCCAAAGTGTATAATTAGGCTTATTTGATAAATTTTTGGTGTAAGATAAAGTTGTATCTACGTGTGTGTGTGTGTGCATGTGTGCGTGCAGTGTGCAAGCCATCTTCCCCACTCCGGACCCAGCAGCGCTGAAAGACCGGAGGATGGAAAACCTGGTGGCATATGCTAGGAAGGTGGAGGGGGACATGTACGAGTCAGCAAACAGCAGGGTAAGAAATACTCACTGTACTGAGTAGGTGCCATAGTGGAATTCAGACAAGCTCTTTTTAAAAAAAAAAATAAAACAAATTTATACTCTCCCTCTCATCTTGTTGAGTATCCTCCTCTAATTCATATCTCCTTGTTCACCTTCTTTCTCATTCTCCCAGGCGGAGTACTACCACCTGCTGGCAGAGAAGATCTATAAGATCCAGAAGGAGTTGGAGGAAAAGAGGCGAACGCGGCTCCAGAAGCAGGGCATGATCCCTAATCAGCCTGGTATGCCCCCATCCAGCCTGCCTCAGGTCCCCCCCAACATGGGACAACCACATATGAACCCTGGACAACCCCCAAGTACGTAAACTCCCTCCGTAGATTGACGCTCACCCATTACATTTTTTCATTACTTTCATATTTGTGCACACAGATTCACTTCGCATATGCAAAACCACAGCTTATTTCACTTCCAGCTGATTACATTATTTTCAGATTTTATTTAATTTGCCAGATCCTATGGTTCTTCACTTGACTCGGTGTCCGTTTCATCAGTGTGTTTACCATGAGACTAAAACAGGTGGCTCACTCTATCCAAATATCTGATTAAAGTTTGTAATTTTTTGCCCCATCCTCAGATGGCCCTCATGCCGACCCGTCCATGGTCCGACCCACTGGGCCGAACCAGATGGTAAACAGGATGCAGAACCCTGCAGGTAAGTCCAAAGCTACTATCTAAAAGTGTGCCTACAAATATAATGATGGGGTTTTTTGGGTTTTTTTTCTCTTCACTGTTTATCAACATAAGAAACCTGCCTTATATGCTGAATATGCAATTGCGTAGGGCCCAATGGAATTCTTTTTTTAAATAAAGTTGCTAGGAGAGACAAAGCCAATCAATGGCTCTGACCCTGTACAAAGGGCCCCTCAATGGATGGATCATTTCAGATGGATGGATTTGATATTCCACCAGTGCTCCCAAGAGAAGAGAATGAAGACAGGATGCAAAAATCACAATTCAGATACGTGTCATCCAGGCATTCATTACAATTAGGGAATTTTCATATTCTCTCATAACTGGTGAATATTTTACATTTCTGTTTAGAAGCAATTAAGCTGGTAGTGACAGATACCAGACCTTAAGCTAATTTACATGGCTAGGAGTTATTATGATGTCAGTCATTGTACTTGGCTTAATTTATCTAACTCATTAGTTTAGAAGAAGTCGGGATTCAGGTATGTGTCATTCATTTATTCATTACAAATAAATGCGTTGATACAGATATTGTTTGGCAATTCATAGATGAATATTCTCTCTACCTCTCCCTCTCTCACTTACACACAAACATCAAAATAGAAAAAGTTATACAGCTTTGGGGAAACAACAGATTGCTAAGTTTTAAAGATAAATGTTTGGATACTTATTTGGAATTATTGGAAATATAAAATCCAGCAAAGTGATTCCTTTCAATATTGTACAATACAAGCCTGTTTCATGCCTTACACAGTCATCAGCTACTAAGTGCCAAGACTTGGCTGCTGCCAATTTATTTGTTTATTTATATCATAGTTCTCAGTTCCAGGCAAAGTAAAGAGGACCCCCAAAGAAAATCCTGCGTAGGGCCCTCTGTTGTTTAGTGCCAGCCCTGATTGTCAACAAACCTCTCCAGTTGAATTGGTATTCTCATGAACTCTCATGTTCACCATTTCCCCTCGCATACCCCCTGTCTTGCTTTCTCTCTCACTCAATCAGGGATGAACCAGTTTGGCCAAATAGGGATGCAGTCAATGGGTCAGAGGTCCACTCCTCCCCTTCCTCTGGGTGCTCAGATGAACCAGGTTGGCGTCACTTCATTTCCAGACTGTATTACACCATCAATTTTTATTTCTTTTTTTCTGCAATAATTCCATACTAAAGTTATTGAGAAATGCTATTATATAATTGATCTCCTTACTTGCATTTACATATAATTTAGATTGGGCGGTGATTGTGTCAAGACCAAAGCATTATGTATTTGAGTATGAGTCTTGAAAGTAAATGACAACTTGATTGTATTTCGCAAGCCAGCAATTCATTCAGTGCGGATCCCGGCACGTGATAACTGGTGGAACACTGAATGAACCAAAAATAACTGGCTTTATTCATCTCATCATCACATGGAGTTTTAATAGTCTCCAATATTAAAACTTGACTACAAAATACAATTTCAAGATTGGGATTCATTTTAGTCACAGCTGGGAATCTTCTCAGTAGCTCCGATATAATAGTCCCCATGGCTGAGCTATGTTTTCTTACTTTTGTTTGATGAATGAAATACAATCAGTAGAGTAACCTTTTGCCTTCATTCATTTTATAACTACAGCAGTTAACACATTTTAAGTCTTTTAATAAGGTCTTTGAACTTATGATAGTCTGATCTCCATCATTTCATGTTGTGCTTGATTGCCTCTGTGTGAGGGTCCACCAGACTTGTTGCCAGGTCTGGATCTTTGCTTAACCAAGTCACCCCTTGTTGTCTGGTTGCCAGATGAATATGGGAGCAACGAGGATGGGCCAACCTAACGTGTCTCAAATACAGAACCAGTACCTCTCTACTAGCCAGTTTTCTGGGAGTGGTCCAGGTCTTGGCTCCGGTCCCATGGGCATGAACCCATCAGGAGCACAGGGCGGTATGCAACAGGTAATGATGAAGTGAGAAAATTGAATGTCTATGTGATAGAGCTGTCTTTTTTTCTTAAAATCTAGATAGAGGAGCCTGTTTTATTTTCGCCAGAGTAGAAAGTTTTATGGTGTGGCTTTAATTAGTGAAATCACATGATGACGGCAAATAATTAACAGGTTATCACAGCTAAGATTCTCAATCTTGGACTCTTCAATATGAAAATAATTTGAATAACTAGTCCAACAAGCACATACAAATTGTTTCCAGGAGCAATACAGGATTTTGATCACCACTGAGACACGGATAAGGTTAATTTCTTCTTCTTTTTTAGCTTTACTGGGATCTGTTTGGGATTAGCAAAAACAAATGAGTGGATGCTAGTTTAGTTTCCAGGAAGACTTGTTTAAAACATTTTGCAGCATTTTTAACTTTGTTTGGGCATCTCTGTATGGATGTTCCTGTTCTATATTAAGGGCTCTTTACCACGCTCATGAAAAGCCTTCACCTGAGCCGATTTAGTCAATAGCACCATGCACATCATAGTGGACAAAATACAGATAATTCCTTAAATTGTGGTTTTTTCTTTAGAAAGTTTCACAAAAGTGAGTGCAAATACTGCAAGTATTTTAAAAGTGTATATTTCACTCAGGCTTTCTGCGACCTGACTTCAGATAAGCGGTTGACAATGATATTTTACTTGGGTAACAGAGAAGGGTCAGAGGATCTGAGAAATCTTATAGGATTGGAAAATTTTAGTTCGGAGACCTCTCTTACCCAAGCCTAAAATGCCATAATGTGCTAAAAACAAGTTTTCCAACAAATTGTCAATACATTTCATTATGACTAGTACCCATGCAATGGTTTGTGTTGACCCCAAACAAGGCTAACCTTTCCCCAGATGTCTCAATTCTTAAGCACAATTCAAGGAATTTGGCAGTGGTAATCCTCATTCTTTTTATTAAATTTTACAGTAGTGCATTGGGTAGATGGTTAGAAGTGGTGTATTTGTGTTTTGTGACCAGTAATGGTCTTCAAGTTGAACCTCTCTTTCTGCAGACAGATGGGCGCATATTGGCCTTATATCAGATCCTGCTATAACCTTCTACCCTGTATCTTCTTTTCTTTGTAGTAACCAGCTTTCATGTCATAATCAAAACAGAAATTGCTTGAGGAAGTGGACTTCCCACTCTTAAAATTCGGTCATTCTCATGCCTACATTCTGTTATAATAAAATACCAAGGAAGTATTTCTCTCATTTTTAACATCTTCTTTTTGTTGGTTCTATCTTCATCAGCAAAATCAGATGTCTACACCATCCTCTCTCCCAGCCAGCAGTCCTGTCACCCAGTCGAGCTCTACTGCCACAGGCCCTGGTGCACCTGGAGGTTCTATGGGGCCTGGTAGTGTAGGTGGTGGACCACTACCCAACCTCCCGCCATCATCCAATACCACTCAGTCCAATACTCACCCTCACTGCCCACCCATCCGAACAAATTCCCCCTCACCAGCACGTAGCCTCACACCTCAGCCCCACCAAACACCCCCTACATTAGCCCGCTCACAAACACCACAGCCACAGACGCCCAATCCGCCCCAGCTGCCCCCTCCACAGCCTCCACAGCAACAACAGCAGCAGCAGCAGCAGCAGCAGCAGCAGCAGCAGCAAACTTTACAACAGCAACAGATACATGGCCAGGGAGTGAACTCTGAAAAGGCTAGTCAACATCAGCAGCCAACCCATGGGGGTGTGTCCTCCACAGGCCCTCAGAAAGGGCAGGTTCCATCGGTGCCTACCCAGAATGCCCATATGCCGTCTCAGCTCCCACGGACCCCGGTGAGTAGATCAGTTTACTTTTGAGAGCTCTTTCCCAGTTTGCCTGATAAGACTTAATTTGAATTCTTGTCACCTTTTCCAAAGCACCTGTATTATTTCATACATGAACTGGTTGATTCGAATCAATCTTTAACATTCCTCTTTCTCCCTCTCACATTGCCTCTTTCTATTGTACAGCTGTCTCAGAAGTCGTCTTTGACAGCGGATGGACAGGTGTCCACTCCAGCTTCAGTTAGCAGCAATGCTGATCCTGGCTCCCAGCTTGCCCCAGCAGATGGGCCTGCACCTAGCCAGGGAGACATTAAGATGGAGGTGAAAAAGCAGGAGGAGGAGGACGAGGAAGCTGAAGCTCAGGGAGAGGGCAAGGCCTCAGGAAAGATGGGAAAGGGTCCACCTGACACCAAACCTGAGGAGAAGCCTGAGGTGAAGTAGTCCACAAGTTGTTGTTTTTTTAAAAACTTGAATAATTGCTGAAATGTACAAAAATCCTCTTCTTTGTATTGTAGATATTTTTGTTCATTAGGGGTTTATTTTTGATTTTTTTTCCCCCCATTTGCAGATAAAGAAGGAGAAACCACTGGGAGATGGATGTAAAGGGGAGCCCATGGATACAGCTTCATCATCAGTATCGTCATCATCTTCGACTGCAACAAACGAGGACAGAAAGCCAGAGGTCAAAAAAGAACCCGAAGAGGAAGGTTCAGGGTCAACAGGCACCAGCAGCTCCCCAGCCAGTGTTCAGAATAAGAGAAAAAGTAAGCAAACACTTTTTAATTCATACTCTAAATAAAAATGTAATAGCAGCCTCTGTCAAGGCAGATGAATGTAACGAATACCTGTATAGATTGCATTTCCTGATGACAGTAAATTGTTAAAAAGTCAGTTTCATAGATCATCTTGTTGTTTTTGTAATATTGCTTATCCCTATTCTCATCCTGTACGTTTCCCACTATTCTCTGCATTTCTCTTTTTTGCCCTCTTTCTTCACTCTGTCCTTCTACTTGAGTCTTCTTCACTCCTTCCATGATCATCTTATCTTAACCCCCCCCACACACACACACACACTAATCCACCCCTTCCGTTTCTTCTCTCATTCCAAATTCTCTCCATTCTCTGTTTCTCCCTTATCATTTCTGTCTCCTGCTCACTCTCTTTCAGTCTTTAAGCCGGAGGAGCTGCGACAGTCTCTGATGCCCACCCTGGAGGCTCTTTACCGACAAGACCCAGAGTCCCTCCCCTTTCGTCAGCCAGTGGACCCCCAGTTACTGGGAATACCCGTACGTATTCGAACTAGTAACAAAACTAACCTGGTAAGGGACTGCACTGGCTGCCATTTTGCTTTTGCTCCTCTTAAAATGTAGATTTATGGGTTGGGGGGGGTTGCCTTTTTATTTCTCATTTTTGTTTGCTTCATTGTCATAGATATCATCTGGATATTCAGTTCAGTTACCTGTTTGTTTGGTCCCTCTTTTCATCTACTCCTATGACAAGAAAGTGCTTGTGTTCCGCAGCAGTTTCTCTCACCATAGAATCATCATTCATTTCGCAGGATAAATCAAAGCAATCATATGAACATTTTTATTTTCTTGACACAAATACAACACAGCGCATTCTGGGGTGGGGGGTGTAATAAACCTCTTAAAAACATTTTGGATGAATGACAAACTACTTTTGGAGACTTATTTTAGTTTTGGGTTCTCATGAGCATCTGGTCTGTTTAAAGTGCTCTAATCCAAGACTGTTGAATACCCACCCTTCAGCCACAAGACACATCTTCTCTAGCTTACACTCTGCCCATACATCCGTATTGAAGAACCCAAGAAAAAAGGGCTAATTATGACTATGGGCTTTAACTGAGTCTCCAAATTTGCACTACCAAAATCAAATTTATCATAGGACAGGTTTGACGTGCTCATCTTGTGTAATATTGCTTAACCATGGAATTATAGTTTAATGGTTGTAAAGGTCATCCGGCAATCGCAATATTGAAAATAATTATTACATTTTATTTGGTGACCCCAAAGTTAAGACATTGCTTCTAGTCATTCAACATTTTTGTTATTTTATCCCTTTCTCAGAAAGATCGAGCATTTTAGCAGCAGTACATCTGCATTCTTCATTCCAAAGAAGCGCTAAAGAGGAATTAACTTACCAGTATCCCCAAAAATGCTCATAGCTTATTGCTTTGTTTTATTTCTCACATTCACTTGCACTTTTTTCACTCTCTCACGCCATTTTTTTTTGGCTTTCATTTTGATTAGTATGATTTTTAGATTTCATCCTAGCATTCCTTTCTAGCTTCCTAGTTCAGTTCCTCACCAGTAGTTAGTGCTGTGCCAGAGTGATTGTGGGTAATGTGCAAAGGTGGGCCACAACCTTTAACTGTATTGCATTTGTATTGGGGGAAATTAATTCATTTATTTATTGGAGAAATCTATTTTTAAATGAGAGAAATCTATTTTTACTCAGACACTAAAATATAGTGGCTGCATTTAACTAGTTAGATTTAAAAAATATCTCAATTCAAGAGACACCTAGATTGAAGATTTGCTGATAAGTTTTTCGTGTTCCAGCAGCACATACAGTTTCCTAATGGCAGGAGCTGCTTGAAAATGGCAGGCCACTGTTGGACTGTCACACTAGTACCACCCTGATGCATATGCAGATTTAATGGCAGTTGGTTAATTTTGACAAGTACCATTTTAAATGTACATATTTCTTCCATCTTAATCAACAATATTAGCATAACAAAAGGCAGCAAATAATGGAATGTGTAAGTTTTACTCATCCGTTCTGTTGTTGAGATATGTGCAATACTTTTGAAAGATAATATCAGAGCTTGCCTTAGCTAACACCGTCACCAGTCGGACTAATCCATGACAGAGATGTAGAGCCAGCTAACCAAATACTTGTATTGATTTTGGTGTGTTTAAACTATTGGCAGAACATGATCACATTACATCACATTATCATGCATTACATCATATAAAACTCCACATCTTGTTATATTAACTGGGCATACGTATGGTATATTGTTTATTGCTCACAATAAACACTTTGAATGAGTAACTGCTTGCTATCATCGTAGCATAAACTGTTTTCTATCAGCATGGTTTAGAACAGATGAGAGGAATTTGCACATTCCTTTTATTTTTTGCGGTATGTTACAATTACATTGTCAATAAAGACAGAGCAAACGTACATTTATGGTAGCACTTGTCATAAAACTAGCCACTGCCATTAGATCTGCATATTAATCGAGGGGTAATACTGGTGTGATGGTGACCCACCACTTTCAAATGGCCCATGCCATTCGGTAACAGTATTTGCCAATAGAACATGAGCAGTATACTACTCTAGGGATTGGCATATGCCACTAGGGATCGGCATGTCCTGCTGAACCACTAGCGGCGTGCCATCATCCACTTTTCGATCTTGGCGCTTCAATTCTCATTTTAGAGCAGGGATTTTTGGGGCTACAGCCCTCTGGCTCACCTCTTCACAACAGGAACTATCATGATCTAGTGGTGCACTCTTGTTTTCTCTCCACTTGATGTTTTTCCTAGAATGTACTTTTTCACTGTGTTACACCAATATCCCAAGAACTCTGCGATATGCAGTTTGATATTCAAAACTGCACTTTTGTTATACAAAATTTCCAGCAAAGTTTTTCTGTGAGTTGAGATTTTTATATGCATCGCTAGGTTGTGATTTATCTGGTTCCATTATAGGGAGGGGGTCTATTTCCTGTATATAGTGTTTCCTTGATGCTATAGAGGTATAGACCCTTGTCTCTAAAATAACCCTCAGCTGAATGTTTTTGTTGATTGAACCTCTTAAAAACTTAACTTTTCCTCTTCACACTCTTCTCAGATTCTTTTATTTGGAGTGATTTCTTTTTTCATTCTTTGATAGAATCTGAAGAGAGATGGGGGAAGGGGGAAACTTGGAGACTCATCCAACACTTTTACCCTAGTTTTGCTTCAGTGCTGCTGGCTTTAACTTTGCCCCATGCTGCCACTCAAAGCTGCTGGCCTTGTTAATGCTAAGCATAATTGTTGCTAATAAGTACTATGCTGTATTATCTTTGACTCTTGTCTGCCAGTTGCTGTCACCTCTGCTCTCTCCACCTCTGCTTTGCACCCTGATAGACTCTTCGGGCTGAAACAAATTATTGGCTTTCAGATCCCCAACGAAGAACAATAACTGTAGCTGTGGCAGAATATTTCACTCTCTTTTTGTGAAATATTATATCTAAGCACTGCAAAGCGCTTAGATATGAAACATATAGATAAGAATGATAGCCCCCCCCATATCTTCAGCTAACTTCTACTACCACCTGCTTAATGTTTTGGAGGTCAGTTAGTCTGTTGTGCACTGAAAGGAACTAGAGACAGGGTGCAAAACGGAGTCAGAGGGGAGAAGCTGTCATGTCTTTCTGTCTGCACACAAACCCTCCTCTCTGCAGCGCTCAACAACATTGTCCCCCTGCACCCTCTTCTCTCCCTCGCTCTGGTACCACCCGGATGGCTGCAACTCTGCTTCTACAACAAACGTTATTGCGACGATGGTGATGATGATGATGATGATGATGATGATGATGGTTTTCTCTGCTTCCCCGGACAATGAAATCCTCCCTCCCCTGTCATCAATCGTCCTCATCCTCCCGGACCTTTTCTTAACCTTCTGTGTGGATGTGGATTGAATTCCTGCAAAACCAGGACTACTTTGACATAGTAAAGAACCCCATGGACCTGTCCACCATTAAACGAAAGTTAGACACGGGGCAATACCAGGAACCCTGGCAGTATGTGGAAGACATCTGGCTGATGTTCAACAACGCCTGGCTGTACAACCGTAAGACGTCCCGCGTCTACAAGTATTGCTCCAAGCTGGCTGAGGTGTTCGAGTCTGAGATCGACCCAGTCATGCAAGGTCTTGGATACTGTTGCGGAAGGAAGGTGAGAAAAGAATATGTATGTTTGGTTTTATGGAGGTGTGTAGGTAGGGTTTTGTATGTGTGTACACATGTATAAATGAGTACGAACGCCGAGTTTGTGGCTTTATGTGCACTTTGGTTTTGTGAGAGGGTGATTTGCACAGAGTACAACCAAGTATATCTCTACAAGTGTCCATATAATTTCCCACTGTTATATAGTTATAGAAATAACATTTTCCTTTTATTTGCTCTGCCTGTTTTTACAGCTTGAGTTCTCCCCACAAACTTTATGCTGCTATGGAAAACAGTTATGCACCATCCAACGTGACGCTGCTTATTTCAGCTACCAGAACAGGTAAGAGGCGCGGGCTCTCAGACACTATCACACAGAGGTCTTGGGCATAAAAAATTGAGGAATTTAGTCAAATATTTTGAGAATCACACCTCACTAGATATTGTCTGACTATGTCTGGTGATATTCTCTCACACTGATTGTACCTGCAACATTGCATTAATCAATCACAGATGAGTCAAAGTTTTAATTTGGCTTAACGGTTACCCTGGCACCATATCCATCCTCATAATTCACAGTTTTAATTTTCATTGTTGTCATTCATAGAGTGGGCTCCGGTCTTCTTCAGTTGTTAAATCTTTGGGTTCTCAGCCATTTTTCCAAATGGATGAACTGATATGTGCAAGTCACAGCTTCCATGTGTGGCTATTTGCTAGAAGAAAGGTTCTCACTTTATAAATGAACATGAAGGATGATGGGTCTCTGTTGCACCACCACTTAATTTTTTTTCTTCATTCACCCTTTCATGTTTGGAGCCTTGTACCCTCAGCCTCCTTCCTTTTCCACAGCTCCTAGTGGTCTCTCATGTTGCTGTAATGTTGTTGTTGTTTACCACTGGACGTCTGACGCTAATCTTTGCTTTGCCTTGGCTCTCTGTCCTCTGTTGGTTGTTGTTCACATTCTATCTTTCCATCTATTTATCTATCTATCCCTCCCTCCCCCGTCCTCGGCCCCTTCTTCTTCATCCCTCCATTGTCCTCGTCTGACCTATAACGGTTTGTTTCATGCTTTTTTTATATTCATTTTGCCCTCCCCATCTCCCCTTTCCCCTTCCCTTCTGCCCTTCTCTCCCTCTTTGTTTAACGCTTTTGATGTCTGCATTGGCCTGCTTTGGTGTGACCAATCATCCACTTCGAAATTTACGTGCAAAATCAAAACACCTGCCCACACAAAAACCCTGCATCACGATTGGCTGCTACCTCCTGGCGACGACCTACTTTGCCCTCTGCCTCCTCCTGTGTGCCCGCCCCCTGGCCTGTCCTGCCCTGCCCTGATTGGCGACTGCTTCTTCGTGCCCTCTCTGTGATTGGCTGTGCTGTTGGCGAACGGTGTAGTTCACCAAAATATGGGCTTCTTGCTGACAGGTACCACTTCTGCGAGAAGTGTTTCAACGAAATCCAGGGCGAGAGTGTTTCCCTGGGAGACGACCCCTCCCAGCCTCAGACGTGAGTATCTCATCATCTGTCCCTTCTTCTCTGTTAGTCTTACTATTAATCTTAGTCTCAACCACCGATCAACAGCTCACTGTTCTAAAAGTGATACAGTTGCACTGATTAGGCTTCTTTCATAGATAGCTTTTCTTTGTTGTGGAATGTTCACTTTTACTGTTGATCATTTTTGTTTCATTCTGACATGAAAACTTTAAATACTTTTTGTTATTGGCCTGATCACACATTCTCAATACTAATCATACCATTGTCTTTGTATCTCACTTTGATCCATTTAACAACTCACTCCAGTAAAAAGTTGTATCATCCTCTCTCAACTGCTAAAGGAGTTGACAGCGTTGATCTACCATATTTCCTGGACTACAAGTTGCACCGAAGTACAAGGCGCACTCAGAAAAAGTCTAATGTTGTTGTGATGAAAAACATATGTCGCTTTGGTGCATATGGTGGTACAGTAGTGATCCATGGGTCAGGATTTTTCAATACGTGCAACAACCCATTAAGAACACCATTCCTTAAACCTCCAAATTTAGCCTAGTGCAATTAGGGGCCAGTAGGGGGCCACAGTAGTTCAGTGGTTAGCGTGCTCGCTTTGGGAACTGATGAGTCAGAGGCAACAGGTTCAAACCCACCACAGGGCGTCTGGTCTTAATAGCCCAAGCTCCACCTAAGTCTGTGTCCCCCCCTACAACATGAAAACTAATCTTTTGCAATTGGTGCCCACTAGTAAGTTGCACTGTTGTGTTTAAAGAAGATACCCGGGACAGGATATCCTTTAGAGTTGCTCCCTGTGTATTTCTCTCCAATGCAATCAGCAAAATGCAGTGCACAAAGTTACATTCAATATATTAAATGATTTTTAAAAGCCCGACAAGTTAGTAATGCAAAAGCCCTCCAGTCAATTGTTGCTAACAGCCCTCCTCTCAACGCAAATGTAAAATGGCTAGAGGTAAGGGTGGAGATAGTATATATGTATATAATGGGAGGCAAACAAAATGATGTCAGAGCCTCAACCATTCCACTTGTTTAATCTGGAGGTGTAGCATGTCAGGTTATGACTATTTACATCTATTTTGTGTAATTATACAACATTTTAACAGCATAATTGACTATTACACTAGGCTAAAGCAAAGTGGGCAGTGTTCCACTGTTTCAGTTTTGGGCTGTTTATTCAGCATAATTTAATACAAGGATTGCAGTGCATAGCCCAATGTGTCTTTGCCTAATAACATCTGGGTCTAGCCCACTAAACAAACCAACACATTGTTTCAAATGGTGTTCTAGGAGCAGCATGGCTCTGAAGATAGAACAGGTTGTCCAGTAATCGGAAGGTCCATCCATGGCTTCTTTAGAAAATTTGTTGAAGTGTCCTTGAGTAAGACACTGAAGCCCTAAGTCCTGAGGCTGCCTGCTGCTCCTATAAAATGGGATGGGTTAAATGCAGATAACACATTTCCTTGTAGGAATACAATGACCAAATTAAGTGGTTTGTTTACCTCTATTGTTTAATAGCAGCAAAACAACTTGTCATTAAAGACATGAACTTTTTCTCTGTCCCTCACACAGCCATGCACAGGCACACACAAGCCTTGTCCTTATAAAAAAACTAAAAAAAGTTTGGGCAGTGTGTAGAATCATTACAGACAAGGATAGTGAGGCAGGGTAGATGTACTTACAGTAATATGTTTTCTAATTGTGGCCTTGTCTCCTCCTCTTCGATAGGTCCATCAATAAAGATCAGTTCCAGAGAAAGAAGAATGACACACTTGACCCTGAGCTGTACGTCATCGCACATTTTTACTTCTAACAATCTCTGAATCTTTCTCTGAATCATCAACTGATGTGTATTGCCGTTTAGTAAAACTCATGTACAGTTCGATTTTTATCGGATGCCCATAGAAAATACCATTTATTTGAATTCAAAATGAGATACTCGAATACTTTTTGAATCAATTTTAATGCATTTTTTAATAAAAACTCAAAATGTATTGTTTTCTTATTATCATTTTCTGATAGTGTTGTGACTCAGAAAAACCATCAGATCACAGGTCAAAGATTTCATTGTTGACTTGGTGTTATGTTTCTCAGTTTCATGGTATTTAGCTTGCATTGTTTTCCATCTTCTTTAGCTAACAGGAGAAGATTTCCATTTTGCTTGACATGAGGCTATTCTTTTTTTCCTCTCTCATCCCCTCAATCTCTTTTCTATATCTCCTGACTTCAGGCTTGTGGAATGTACTGACTGTGGTCGTAAAATGCACCAGATCTGTGTCCTGCATAATGACACCATATGGCCATCAGGGTGAGCCTGCCATCGCATGCATTCTGCACATGCTATTATATCTTTCGACTTCCTGTACATGCCTTTAGTGTTGTGAACATTTGTCTTGACCTATAATGTGGTTTTGGTCAATTCATTTCACTCTTCTTTAACATGGTTATGAAATGGGGTTTGTAAAAATTTTAAAAAACTATGAAATTAAAAATTTGAAACTGGGATAATGCTGACTTGTTTATATCGGTGATGAATGCACCTGTCTCAAGGGTAGCACCTATCTTGCGCTCTCTTTCTCACATCGCACAGTGTATGTCAAGTGTAGTTAATCTTGGGTGCTTATGCAAATTTTTATCCCACTTTTTAGGGTACAGTCTCTTTGCTTTTTATAAGATTTAAGTATTTTCTGAGTCTCTTGTTTGAAGGAAATAAAAATTGAAGTGGTTTGCAGTCTTTTGATTAAAATTTCTGAGTTGCTGATACCACCTGTAACAATGACAGGCATGTATGAATTATGAGCACTGAGTTTAACAAAATAATCTTTCCCCCATTTCCACAGCTTTGTATGTGACAACTGTCTTAAAAAGGCAAATAAGACCCGTAAAGAGAACAAATATGCAGCAAAAAGTAAGTAAAGGAGCCTCACCAGTGATTTTTATTTATTATTCATGATAATAGTTGTGTAGTCGTTGGAATGTTTAGGTCTCCCAGTTTCCTCCACATGGACTTGCGTTTGTTGTTTTCTGATCCTTCCTTTCGTTGTAAATGTCCGTAGCAACACATCAATATTTGCAGGGAAACATTTTTATCAACAAGCTAAGAACAAATAAATGCTGAATTTGGTTTATAATTTAATTCTGTTTATAACTGAATTAGAAAATATCTATTATAACTGCTAATATTTTTGTTCATGTCTTTGTGTATTTGTTGGGTTTTTTTCCGTCCAAGTGCCTGGTTTATGTCCTCTTGTCTTGAGTCACACACCTGGATAACATTCTGCTTTTGTAATCCAGAAACCAGTCGTAGTCAAATGTAGCAGTGGGGTTTTGTTTTTCCTACTAGTTCTAGGTCTTGTCTCTGTGTGTCGAAGGCCTACACGTCAATCAATATATTTATTTTCTCTTTCATTACTGTTGATTCTTGTTTTTTAAATATCCATCAGCCCAGGTAACTGATACTCATCACTACCTTTGTGCTGTTTCTGCCTTTTAACTTGATAGTTATGCAGTGCATTCTGTGAATATTTCACATTAAAATGCCATAAAGATTTATTTATTTTTGGTAGTGAAAGACATAAAACATTGACTGAGTGTTTTTCTGTAAAACCAAGTGGAGGTTAAGGTGTTCTAGTAATATCCACCCTGTCTAGCTTGTCAGGACTGACCCTGTTCCCTGAAACAGTTACCCATGTGTAAGAGTGATAAAAGGTTTCTTTAAATAATTTGTTATGTCCGGATTAACCGAGTCAACTTTTTGTAACCGCATTGTAGAATACTGCCCCTTTGCTTGACTTAACCAGGTCAATCCCAGTTGCTTATCTCCACAATCTTAAGACTGGCCTGACCTCTATTTCCATTACATGAAACTTCCCATTCATTCTCTGTTTCTTCAACTGTCATTACCCTACTCTTACCTCTGTCTTTATCTTTCTATCACTTCCCCATGTCCTACTTACCTACTCTCTTCCCTGTATCCTTTATCAATTTCCTTTTTTCTCCCCCAGGGCTCCCTCAGACAAAGTTGGGGACTTTCCTGGAGACACGAGTCAATGACTACCTCAAGCGGCAGAACCACCCAGAGTCTGGCGACGTCACCATTCGTGTGGTTCATGTCTCGGACAAGGTGGTGGAGGTTAAGCCGGGCATGAAATCCAGGTGAGGACGAAGGTGACGTGTTGTCAGAGGTTCTGGATGGAGTGTAAAAAATGTTGAATCAAGGAACTAGGCTAAGTAAAGATAATCAAAGTAGAAATTGTAGCTTAAGTAAGTAAACAAGATTATTCCACTATCGTAATTGATAGTTATCTTAAGCACCATAATCGGAATCTAATTTCACAGTGATGCATGATATGTAGACCTTTAGTAGAGCAGGTTTTACTCTTTAGTATAACCAAGATGACCACTAATGAAATGAAGTTCAACTTGCATTGAAATTGCAGTCATCCATTTATGTGGATGAAATGTTTTTGGAATCCTGAGTAGGAAGAAAATTTCCACACTCACGGGTAACTTTCCTTTTCATTTCTGTGATGTTTAGACGCTACCTAGTCCATAATGGTGAAATTGCAACAAAAAGGGGTTTGAGCCATTGTTTTTCTTTGGTATTAACACCCAGCATGTGGTGATTTATTCCCTGACCCTCTCTTCCCATCATACAGGTTTGTGGACAGTGGAGAGATGGCGGAATCGTTTCCGTACAGGACCAAAGCCCTGTTTGCGTTCGAGGATATTGACGGAGCAGATGTATGTTTCTTCGGCATGCACGTTCAAGAGTATGGTTCTGACTGCCCACCGCCAAATCAGAGACGGGTTTACATCTCTTACCTGGACAGTGTACATTTCTTTCAACCTCGACATCTACGAACAGGTGTCTACCATGAGATTCTCATTGGCTACCTGGAATATGTCAAGAGACTAGGGTAAGACATGAGATTCTTTTACCTGCAGAAAACTTCAGAATCTACTGCGTAATACACAAAAATGTTGTCCTAACATTGCGTTATTCTAAACTGAATAATCAATCAAATAAACAAAATCCTTACTAGGCTATTATGGCCTGATAATCAAACCCTTTTGGATAGAGATTCCAAGGCAGCAGCTACAAACCATTTTCAATGAGAGGGGTGACCTTGAAAAGGGGTGTGCAAATTAAATGAATTGACTTGGATTAATTCCTCTTCTTAAGCCAAAAGAATTGACTAAACTGGGATCTTTTCAGGTTTACAACTGGTCATATATGGGCCTGTCCACCAAGCGAAGGAGATGACTACATCTTCCATTGTCACCCAGTCGACCAAAAGATACCCAAGCCGAAACGCCTGCAGGAGTGGTACAAGAAGATGCTGGACAAGGCTGTGGCTGAGCGCATTGTCCATGATTACAAGGTAAGATATGTGCATTTTACTTTAGTAGAAGCATTTGCATTGTTATCTTATATTGGAGATTGATTGGTACTCCAGCAGCCAAATATTTATGATTCATGCCATGTGAATGGTAAGTTGACTAAGTTTTATATAGGAATTTTCTTCTTTAGCAACAACTAGAAGCACTTTACAATGTTTGCCTCACACTTTAAGAGCATGGGGGATTAAGGTCAGATGCCGTTTCCTGACACCCCATGGTAGGATCAAACCTGCAATGGCTGATTTCAAGGCGCACACTCCACTGCTGAGCTACCAGGGCCCCGCGATGTCCGTGATTTGATACAAGCCAGTGACTTTTATTGCATGTCATAGTCATCTCTCTCTCTCCCCTTTTCTGTCTTTCACTTCACTATCCAAGAGGGGAAGCTTTTTTGTGTTTTTCAATTGCAGATCATCTGAACACTCAAGCAGTCTGGTGTAGTTATGCTCTTTGTTAGCAATATAAGACAAGCTATTTGTTATTACTTAACTGTTATTCTCCATTTATAGGAATTGGAAACATATTAAAAAGATACCATATTATACAACCCTCTCTGTCAATCATATTATTGATCCATGCTTACATTTATGCTCAACAATGGCAATACTCAAATCCAGTGTTAACGGTAACATTGGAAGGATGTTGGATTAGCTTGTGCACATGTTCTTTGTATATTCCACTCCTACTCCTTGTAATATAGGTCCTCTTTCCAAGGTGTGGGTCTTTTCTACTTAAACATATTTTTGAAATGTTTAACTTACTATCACCTCACTCACTGTGGTGACAGAAAAACAAGTTTATCACTCCCATGCATATTTGTTTTTTTTTGGTCACAAGCCACGGTCACGTACAACACCATATTAGGGCTTTACTTCCTCTTAGCAAATCCATAGGCAAACTTCACTTAACTTATCACGAACAGACAAATCAGAAGTGGCCAACCACCTGGACAAAGAATAGGCTCACAACATATAAACCAACATGTACTATCCTTGGGTGTCTCTCACTCTGCTCTGTACTCTGTGTGACCTTGCAACTTCTACTTGCTGAACAGCTCATCTTCAATTTTGTTGCTCTGTCTCAACCGACTTGTGGAATTTTTCCACCACACTGCCTTTCAGGACATCTTCAAGCAGGCGACAGAGGATCGTCTTACTAGTGCCAAGGAGCTGCCGTACTTTGAGGGGGACTTCTGGCCCAATGTGCTGGAGGAGAGCATAAAAGAACTGGAGCAGGAGGAAGAGGAGAGGAAGAGGGAGGAGAACAGTACCTCCAGTGAGAGTATAGATGTAAGTAAGATTAATGTTGGAAGACGTAGGTGAAAGTGTATGTGTGATTATCCCATAAAGAACTTTTTATGGAGCTTTTTTGATGTAAATTATTTAATCATTGCCAACTGTTTAAGATGTATCATCAAGCTCCGTCTTGTTGGGTATTGAAAAATTGATTTTAAAACGGTGAATAATATTTATGTTAACAAAACTTTTGAAATTTCACCCACAGGCCACGAAAGGAGACAGCAAGAATGCCAAAAAGAAGAACAATAAGAAGACGAGCAAGAACAAGAGCAGTCTGAGCCGAGCCAATAAGAAGAAGCCAGGGATGCCCAATGTTTCCAATGATCTTTCCCAGAAACTCTATGCCACCATGGAGAAACATAAAGAGGTATTTTATTCTGGAAAAGGAAGTTGATATTAACCCGGCAAAACCTGAGAATCCCTGTTATTTATATAAAATAGTTCCATGGTGATTACACCATTTATATGTACGTGTATGTGTGTGGGTACTACCAAATCTGTGAGAACCAAATTGAGGGTTTTTTGCCCAACAACCAAGCCCAGTGAAATTATCTATCTTCATTTAACCCATCCTATTGTATAGGAGTAGTAAGGGGAACTGCAGCACTGTCCTTAGGGAGAAGTTGGGGTTCAGTGTCTTGCTCAAGGACACCATGACATAGTTTCTGCTGAGGCTGGGGATCAAACCACCAATCTTTGATTACTAAATGCCACCCAACCTTCTGAGCTATTTTTGTTAAATGTAATTAAGGAGGGGGTCCTCATGAAGATAGAAGTGCAAAAGAGAATGTGTGCGTGTATCTGTGTGTGTTTGTAAGTAGTATACTGTGTATGTATATGTGTGCTTGTCTCTAAATTTCTCTCGTGACGACACATCGGCTCTTAACCCAATGAAGATTGGTGGTTCAATCCCCGATTCCTTCAGGCTTTCTCAAGTGTTCTTGAGAAAGACACTGAATCCCTAATTGCTTGGGACAACAAATGAAAATTAGCCCTGTGTCTAAATTTGGCGTATTGGATTCTAAGTGTTCATTAACATGTACTGTCCCTGTAAAAGAGATTATTATTATTGTTATTATTTTATCCACTCTTATCCCTCCCAGGTTTTCTTTGTCATCCGTCTCATCGCTGGCCCTACCGCCAACTCGCTGCCACCCATCACTGATCCAGACCCCCTGATGGCATGTGATTTAATGGATGGCCGCGATGCCTTCTTGACGCTGGCTAGGGACAAACACTTGGAATTTAGCTCTCTGAGGAGGTCCAAATGGAGCTCCATGTGTATGTTGGTGGAGCTCCACAACCAGAGCCAGGACCGATTTGTTTACACTTGCAACGAGTGCAAACATCACGTGGAGACACGGTTCCACTGCACTGTCTGTGAGGTAAGAATGACAAATGTCTTCCTTTTATTTTATTTTTTCCTCCTAGACCTAAGTGAAAGGTGTCATTGCATCTTTGTTTCTGTAAGGATATTACAACATCAAAGTGAATGCCACCTATTTTATAAGTTCATATATCCATCTATGAATGCATTGCTTCCCCCCTCCACCTTTTCTAGTTCATCCTCTGTAAGGCTGTATAGTAACATAACTATGGCATCAAAAATATACAGATTATGTTAGCCTCTCCCCTCTTTAGCTTTGGAAGTCTGAGACACCAATGGCTGTTGATGTGTTCACTAATATTAAACAAGCTTTCATTTGTTACGTTTGGACCATAAATTCATGTAATTGTCCTTGAAATTGGCATAATCTTCCCTCACAGCATAGCAGGTATCAAGGTGCCTTTGCTCTAAACATTCAATTTCCTGCTGCCCCTGTAGACATTAATGGGGATGTACTGAATAAAAATTGTGTTGCATTTTAGTTTCAATATAGTGGTGAGAATTTTTTAGCATTCAAGGATGGCTATAGTAGTCTTGAGATTTAAGATGAAGATGCCTGTTTTCATGTTTTATTAATTCAAACCCCAGAATTGCGGAAAATTAGAGTAGTGCTCCATCCTCCCTATTACTTCTGAAATGTTCTTGTATAATTCTACTACAAAACTTTGTCAGTTTATTTTGTCAGAGGCTATCTGCGGTGAAGGGGGTAATCTTGGGTAACTACTACTTATAATTATTTATCATCCATACTCCCTTGATTTTCTCTCCCAGGATTATGACTTGTGCATCACCTGCTACAATACTAAAGGCCATGAACACAAGATGGAAAAGCTGGGGCTTGGTTTAGATGACGAGAGCAACAACCAGGCTGCCACAGCCACCCAGAGCCCAGGAGACTCCCGCCGCCTCAGTATCCAGCGCTGCATCCAGTCACTGGTCCATGCCTGTCAGTGTCGCAATGCCAACTGCTCACTGCCGTCCTGCCAGAAGATGAAGCGTGTGGTTCAGCACACCAAAGGTTGCAAGCGCAAGACTAACGGCGGTTGTCCCATCTGCAAGCAGCTCATTGCCTTGTGCTGCTATCATGCCAAGCACTGTCAGGAAAACAAATGTCCCGTCCCGTTCTGCCTGAACATCAAGCACAAACTCCGGCAGCAGCAGCTGCAGCACAGGCTCCAGCAGGCACAGATGCTGAGGAGAAGGATGGCCAGCATGCAGAGGGTAGGGCAGCCTGCTGGCGGCCCACCAGGTGGACCTGTTGGAAGTCTTCCGTCACCGGGGAACAATGGCACTGCACCAAGTACACCCACATCCTGTGGTACCCAGCCTCCAACACCCCAAACCCCAACTCAGACCATGCCTCCAGGTCCTCAGCAGGGCATGGGTCCTGGGCCTGGTGGCCAGCAGCAACAGCCAGGGAGTATGCCTCCACAAGGTGGTATACCCCCTCAGCACCACCTCCACCATCAGTTCCAGCAGATGTCAGGTGGAGGAGGTGGAGCAGGGGGGATGATGAGTTCTCCCCAACATCAGCAGCAGATGCTTTCTCAGGTCCAACAACAGCAACAAGGTGGAGGAAATGCCACCCCTCAACAACACCAGCAGCACCCCAACAATGTGCCTCCTTATGCCAACAGACCCCCAGGCTCCTCCCCAATCCACCAGTCCCAGGGCAAACCAGGCCTGGGCCCCTCCACACCTCCACAGCAGCAGACTGGTGGCAACATTATGGCTGGAAGTGGTCCAGGCCAGCAGGCTCCTAGCCAAGGCCAGGGTCAGCCTCCAGTGCCCCAGCAACCTCCGTCCGGCCCTCCTCCCGCAGCTGTAGAGATTGCCATGAAAATACAGCAGGTAGCTGATGCCCAAAGGAAGATGGCATTGCAGAGACAAGCAGCACAGGCGGTTGCAGGAATGATGCCAACCCATCCCCACCACCCACAGGCTCAAGGCCAACAGATAGGAATGGGCCACCCAGGGGGTGTGGGGATGGTTGGGGCCCAGGGGATGCCTCCACAGGCTCAAGCAGCAGCAGCTGCTGCCAGGGCCCACATGGAGCAGCAGCAGCAACAGCAGCAGCAGCAACAACAACAACAGCAACAAGGTGCTCCACCAGGGATGATGATGGGGGCTGGTGGGCCTATGCAGCAGCCTCCTCAGCAGGGTAACCTGCCACAGGGTCAGATCTCTCCCCAAGTCCAGCTTCAACAGCAGAGAATGGGTGCACCACTCCAGAGCCCCCAGCAGCAGCAGCAATGGGCAGCCCAGGGTATGTCACCCCAACAAAGGCAGGCTATGATGAGTCAGATGGGGCATCAAAGTATGGTGACTGCACAGCAACAGCAGCAACAAATACAGCAGCAACAACAACAACAACAACAGCAGCAGCAGCAAGCTCAGAGCCACGCTGCCTTGATCAATATGACACAACAACAGCAAAGTTCTGGCGGTGGGGTTCCAGGTGGACCTGTTGCTGGAATCACTGGTGCCCTAGGAGCTGGTGGTGGGAACCTACCCCAGGCAGCCCTGCAAGAGTTGCTACGCACTCTCCGCTCGCCTAGCTCACCACTGCAGCAGCAGCAAGTACTTAATATCCTGCGTTCTAATCCTCAGCTCATGGCTGCTTTCATCAAGCAGAGGGCCTCCAAGTACAAAGGGGTGCAGGGAGTCCCTGGTGGACCAGGGGGTGGTCCTGGGGCTCCTGGGCCTGCAGGGGTTCCTGTGGGTAACGTCATGGCCGGTGGGGGACCACAGATGAACGTCAGTGCTGCAGGGCCTGGACAGCCCGGAATGCACATGGCAGGTCAGGGGGGTGTAAATGTCAGCATGGCCTCCATGGCTCAGCTACAGCAAGTACAGCAGCAGCAGCAACAACAGTTGCAACAACAACAGCAGCAGCAGCAGCAGCAGCAAAGGCCAATGCTAAACAGTTTACAACAGCAGCAAGTGGCAGCTCTCCAGCAACAGCAACAAGGAGGAGGAAGAGGAATGCAGGGCCAAGGGCCTCAGATGGCAAATCTCAACAATCCCCAGTTTAGGGAGCTGTTCATGAGAAGGCACCTTCATCAACAACAACAACAACAACAACAGCAGCAACAGCAGCAGCAACAAATGGGAGTGGGAGCAAATCATGGCCAATTTCAGCAGCCACAGCCTCCCCAAGGCCAAGGTTACATGGGCCAGCCTGGAATGCAGCCTCCTCAGGCAGGGCAGGGCCCACCTGGTGGTCCCCCTCCAGGTTCTCAGCCAGGTTGTCCCCCAGGGCAGCAGGGCCAAGGCTACCCAGGAACAGTTGCCCAGCAGCAAGCTGCAGCTGCACTCCAGCAGAGGCTCCAGCACCAGCACCACCTCCAAATGCAGCAGCAGCAGCAGAATGCCATTGCTGGCCTACAAGGGGGGGATGGCGGGCCAGGTGGTGGAGGTGTCGGAGGCCCCCAGCAGCCTCAGGGACCTCCTCAAGGAGGTCCCCAGCCTCCATCCTCCCAGGCCCTGCTTCATCAGGCCATCCACCAGAGGCTTCTACAGCAGCAGCAACAGCATCTGGGCACCGGGGGGTCACCGGCCCAGCACAGCAACCCTATGAGCCCTCAGCAGCCACAGCAGATGGCTCAGTCCCCACACCCGCATCTCCAGGCCCAGACTTTGCCCACATCCCTGGCTAACCAGGTGCGATCCCCACAACCGTCACCAAGACCCCAGTCGCAACCCCCCCATTCCAGCCCATCGCCACGCATGCAGCCCCAGCCCTCTCCTCACCACATCTCTCCACAGACCCAGACGGGTTCACCGCACCCGGGCCACCTGAACCAGCACCACCCCGGCATGGTGGTCCCTTCGCAACAACAACCACAACAGCAGCAACAACAGGCAGCAACCCAACAGCAGCAACCAAACTCAATAGAGCAGTTTGGTTCTGATCAGAACGCCATGTTGTCACAACTGAGTGGGATGGCTGGTCTCCACGGGCCAGGAGCCAACAGCCAGGACCCACTGGGCCAGAACATGAATCACAACACCTTAGACATCATGTAGGCAGTCTACCCTAACGTGTCAAGTTGAGACGAAACGCTCTCGTGATTCTTCGCAGAAACTGCACTCACCCAGGACAGTGTTACTGTTGTTATTACATCGCCTTTCTTTTTTTATACTATTATTAAATGTTATTTAAAATGTTTTCAATAAAGATACATTGAACTGAACTTCCTATGGGAGATACAACAATAAATCAACCAGTCGATAAATGGATTAGAATAAATGAATCGTAAGTTATTGCTGTTAATATATTTTTTTGCCAATTGTGTACAAAGGGGGGTGATTTCTCCGCCGCGCCCTTAAAGAATACAAGACAGGTGATATTTTTGGGGTTCAGGGAGGGGAAATGGGAGTATTTGCCTTTTTTAAGAAATGTTTTTAAGATTTTAAAAGTGGTGAAGAATTAAAGAGCAAACGATTTAATGCAAAGGACTTTATTGTTTTTCTTTTCCATCATTCAGTCTGTCATCAATTTTGCAGAGTGATGTGGATTATTATAATATTATGATTATTAGTATCAATCCAAACATGATGCATATCTTCCTTTTGAAATGTTTGGGTGTGCTTTATTTATTTTTTTGTTTTCCTTGGGTTTTTTTATATGTACCCTGAGACTGCTACAATTCATATAGAAATATATTTTTGTTATTGACTATTGAAATGGGGTGTAGTGGATATTTAATTTCACTTCATGATGTCGTTGGTTAGGTATGTCGACTTGGACATAAATGTCAGTGTTTTTTTGCAGTGATCGAAGGGGGTCTACTGCAAGCTTCAGTCGGCTATCCGACATTTCGAGACGAGCCCCGGGCCAGCTACTGTACTGGATATCCGTCATGCTGGGAGGGACTTCTCCAGCGAAACGCGCAAAGCCCTCTCTTTCGAATGTGTGTGTGAGTGTGCACTCCTTCCTTAAGATGGGCGAGTAATGAGCAGCGGAGGCTCAGAGAGGGTTGCATACCTGTGTGCCTGTAACATTTTGAGTACATGGGGGTGGTTGGGTGATGATGGGGGTGTGTGGAATAACTGGGGGGCTTCCACCACCAGTGTTTTTAGGATTCTGCCATTTGGAGGAAGTGGAGGAACTCGATCCAAATGGACTCTGTTGCACAGAACCGAGGGGAAAGGGGCGAGATGGGACT
>OMLC01042053.1:0-38941 GCA_900302585.1 Regalecus glesne
GGTGTGAGATGGGGGGGACACTGCATTCTGTGATGGTGAGAGGTTCGGCGATGTGGTTGTAAAAGAAGGAAGAAAAGCAGGCTTCTCACCGTCATTACTGTTCCATATTCACAGACCTGTTGCTGCCACTCGCCTTGGACAACTCTTCTTTATCCGAGCCCAAAAAATGTACGTTAAATAGTCCATCCATAGCTCTTTCTCATAGGACGCACATGACTAACCTTTCATTGAAACAAAAAGAGAGAGACACGGCCAGCGGGGGTTGGGGCGGGGGGATTGCAGAAGAGAGGGGAGAGAGTGAGTGAGTGAGCGAGAGAGATAGAAGTAGGATTGGGGTGCAATTCCTCCCAGGGAATAGTCTTCTCTTCTCTTGCTCCCTTACTTGCAGCCTCCTACGCATTATCATTCTGTTTCTCTATCTCTGGCTCTGGAGGCACGCACGCTTGCTGCTGCTGCTGCTGCATGGCAACCACTTGTTAGTCTCACTCAGCCAGTCTGCTGCCTCAGTCATTCACAACATTCCCGCTCAGCAACACCAGGATAGATGCAGCAGTATTCAGAAGCAATGCACCTCCTCTATCCTTCCTCCTCCTCTTCCCCCTCCTCTGGTTTATTTAGCGTCTCCTCAAAATGACTCTCCTAAATTGTGATGGGAATATCGTGGCTTAGCCATCGGGAGAATTGCTGCCTCTTGCTGCTCTCCTGTGCAGTAAATGCTGTCGCAAAGGTGTTTTTAGTACAGCAAAGCAATATCCTCCAAGCTTAGTTAGGTGAAGTGTTTTGGGGTTTTTTAATTGGTGCAGCTGGCTCTAGTTAAATTGAATTAGCCCCTCTTGCTTAGAGGCTTTTGACTGCAAGTCCCACAGCTGGGATGAGGAAGAAGACACTGGCACTTAAAGAGACACTGGTGCTACGCTAGTGTATGAGATACAATATCGCATATGGGAGGAAGAAAACTGCAGGTCAACTGATTGCCTCGCTCTATCAGAATGCAGCAGCATTTTATGCTCCATCCCAGCCTGGTGTGTTAGGCATGCTGCCCAAGTTCTTATTTCTTGTAACACTTTTGCAGCAACTTGGATTTTTCTTCAGGGACCATGTGCAGCTTTTCATATTAATGTCACCATTGAAAATGCCTCACCAGGTTATAGCTTCAAGCTAATTCGTATCTGCAGTCCTTATATGTCCTTTTTTGATGGTGGGAGGAAACCCACGCAGACACAGGGAGACCATGCAAAGTCCACACAGACAGGACCTGGGACAGGATTTGAACCCAGGGCCCTCTTACTGTGAGGCAACAGTGTTAGCTGCTGCACTAACATGCCACCTTGTGTAGGGTGGAATAGCTAACCAGTGGGCCTCTATTCCATGGCTGTAACCACTACCACCAACATTGACCACAGACATCCACAAAGGATTGACCACATAAATCCATCCATCCATCGTCACCCTCTTATAATAATACTGGAGTCTATCCTAGTGCTCATTGGATGAAAGGCAGGGAAACACCTTGAACAGGTCACCACTCCATCTTAGGGGTTGAACAGTTAGTGATTCAGTATCTTGTATTCAGTATCTTTCCCAATTAGACACTTGGATTAAGCCTGTAACTCCAGGTAAGTTTTCCCTTAAAAGGGAGATCAAACTAAGAACTTCTCTGGTTCTTGGTATGTGCACATCCACTCAATGAGACTCTTGATATCTCAACAATATGTCAAGTCTTACAGATAGAAAACATAAAAGAATTGTTTTATCGCTACACAACCAAGGATGTTGGAATTTGTTCTCCGTATTTAACCCAGGCTTTTCCATAGGAGCAGTGAGCGCAGCCACCTGCGGTGCTTGGGGAACTGTGTCCCGCTCAAGGACACCTCAACATGCTATCTGCAGGACCGGTCATCAAACCACCAATCTCCAATTAGTAGATGAACGCCCTACCTCCTGAGCTATGCCACCCCACCATTATTCATGCCAGCACATGAAGGTGAGTTATATCATTTTCACAGGCTATAACTCATATTCACCTGCTGCTTAAATTGTTAAGCCACAGATATCACATTCAGACTGAGATTTTTCTCTTTGGTCAGTGAAATCTTGTTGCCTGGCTGTGGTGAATCGATTGCAGTGCTTATTGTATGGCTGGGACTGAAGGGAGAGTATATCCCCCTCTTCACTGTAGTTTGTCAAAGTGGTATCGTGTTTTTGAAAGCTAGGCAGGCATGTTTCAATGCATTGTGTTGTATGACAATACTGGTGATGAGATTAAGGGAAAATAAATGGTAAAGTTAGCAAAAGGATTATTTTTATTAATTTCACACGGTTTTGTAAAGATATTTTGTGTATTTTATCCTTTACTGAACAGTAGAGATGAGATCCACTTTATTGCTTTATCATTATATGTTAAAATGATATGAGTTCACTAAATTCAAACTATCCTTCTGTAAAGGAGCAGTGAGCAGCCACAGCACCTCGGGACCACCATATGTCCTATTGTCCTGGTCAGGGGCTTAGGCAGGAGCATTAACCCTTAACATGCATGACATTAATTCTGATGGTAGGAGAAAACCAGAGTACCAGGAGGAAACCCACACAGACATGGAGAGAACATGCAAACTCCACACAGTAAGAAGGTCCTGGGATGCCCTGGGCTTTGAACCCAGGACCTTTTTACTGTGAGGCAGGCAACAGTGTTAAGCAGGGTCAGCTCCTAAAAAAATCCCAGGGGGGGCAGTTTTTGTAAAAATGAAGGACTTCCATGCCAGGATGGATGGATGAAGGACTGATACCGCATATGGAACAACAATACTCCAGCCATGGATTTGCAAAAATGAACAATTATCTACTTGCCATTTGTATCGATTTGTAAAAATGAGCAACCATGGTCTGGCCAATTGTTCTGGCCAGACTCATGGTCTCAGAGAACGTCTCCTGGAGTCTGTAGCTCATCAGAGCCTGGTACAATGCTAGTGCACCACAGAAGCCCTTGAATTCATCATTCTCATAGATCATTTTTTCACTCATACCAATTTGTAGAAACTCTGGGGGTGTAGAGCTTCCCCCCTTTCGTAGAAACTTGTTGAATGGTTACATTTGGTCTTTGAGGTTCTGATTGTTTTAATGCCAATTTATCTGGATTCACAAGCCGACGTAAAGGAACTTCTTTCAAAGACACAATCTTATTGCATTGAACAGCAGCCATCTTGAGAGTAGGAAGTGATGGGATTAAAGAAGCTACCTGCTCTTTTCTCAGTCACGTAGGATGAAAGCGTATAAGTTCACGCCCTCACAGAACCCATAGAGAGTACATTCAAAGCTCTGATATGTAAAACAATGCATTTAACATGAGAGTCGATGAGAGACCTCTGGGGCGATTTTCAACTTGACTGAAATTGCCCCTAAAGGGGCAGGACCATGTGAAGCACAGCTTTGCTCTGATTGGACACGATGTTTTTGACAGATGTAACATCTAGAACACTGATTAGGACTGCTGCTGTGTTAGAAAAAATGCTGTGTTGTCGCAAATGAAGGGGGATTGAAGAGAAAACTATTCCAAAGATGGATTTTTTGCCGTATTCAAGTCAATGGAACATAGGATAAGATCTGAATAGAGAGTCGTTGGCTTACAAAATGATAAATTCTAAGGTCATTTGTCAGGTTATCTTTTTTTAAACACTGATGAACCCCATTCATCCAAAAGATATTTTCTCATTTGATGTTTTGATGATGGTGGTGGAGAACGGGGTCTGACGTGTTGGCCCGAAATCTCCCATAGGTGTTCAGCTGGGTGGACGTCCGGTGACTGTGAAGGCAATAGCATATGATCACATCATTTCCATTCTCATCAGACCATCCAGTGACCCGCCACCCTGTGGATGGGGGTATTGTGATCTTAGAGGAACCACTCCCATCAGGATAGAAACATCTTAATATAAGATAAAGTTGATCACTCAGAATAAACATATTAATTTGCAGTGACCCCTCCCTGTGAGAGGACAAGTAGACTCATTTCATGCCAGGAAGATGGCCCCCTACAGCATAACAGAGCCCCCGGACCCCTCACTATAGGGGGTCAAACATTCAAGTTCTTCCTTTGATTTGTCACCCTGCTGTATGTTCATGGGAGAAAGCTTGTAATCTTCGAGAATACCATGACTTTACTGATATCAGTCAGAGCACGTTTTGTTTTGGTAGCCCCCTATTATATTTGTTACCACTTCCAGGAGGCTTTTATAAAGTCTTTGGTATCCTGATGTGCTTCTGCTTTTGTGGCTATTGCACAAGGCCTGCTGAGAGGATTCATTGCTGTTGCATAAAATGCATTAGAATGATGTTCAAAGGACATCAGGAGTAACGGTTGCCTGTCTTCTGTCTAATTAAGACAACAGGTCAGAATTAAATGGCTGATATATATCAAGTGGCGTAAAGCACAGAAAACATGCTGACTGTTCCCTTTAATACTACTGAACTCAGCACCACACCCTGTTTTACGAAGTGACAGACCACCACAATCTGTTCAAGAAGTTGCAAAGAGAAACCAGGACCCCAAAAAAATCAATGGCTTTTGCAACTATTTAGATCCATGTCAGCTAAGCTGCAGCAAATTCCCCTGAGCTCCTTGAGTCAATTAAAAATCCATACTGATGTCTTGCACACCACCAAGGCTTGTGGAATTTTTCTCTGCTATTAAGCCACAGACAGAGACGTCACATTACTCAGCAGAGTTTTGTCGACTAACGTAGGGATGCTTAAAAGGATTTTCACCATCCAGTAAAGACCAATTGTAATTTCTTTGAAATAGTCACCAGGAATATTTGGAATTAAGAACAATACCACATGAGCAAGGTCTCTGCTGCGGTATGGTGTTGTATTCATTTCAGGATTAAGTTGACTTTTAATCATGAAAATTATGAAAGGGTCTCATTCAAGCTGCATGTCCAGACATCAAATCACTCTGCGTGGGAACATGGCTTCTCTTTTATCCCCCTCTCTCTCCTGTCCAGGTTGAACCTCTATCAATCTTAGCCACACGAGTATGGCAATGTCTTCATTACGTTTCGGAGAGACAGCCTGATGTTTTCCATGATAAATTAGATAACATTTTTCTTTGGACTGATTCCCAGGGAGCCATTACAGAGGAGTCTGTTGTAATAGCTATCGACTCAGAGAGGACCCGGGTCCACAGAGACCTAGCCGGCCGTCTCTGCAAGGATAGTGCTGAGGCATCATCATTTTAGTTTCATTTACAAAGTACAGCCATATTCCTAATATTTTTTGCTGTTACTCAAATATTATGACACTCTGGTTAATCAGACTCACATTTCAGTTCACATCTTTACAAGCTGCTCCTAAATGATCAAACCCACGTTTTGACCAACTTCAGCATCCTCTGCAGTGCATGTCTTGGTATATATATATAGTTTTGGCCTTTCTGGCAATCTCTAATGTTTTGCCAGTCATATGACCAGTGGGATGTATGCTACTGAAGGCTATTAACCATAGCAGCAGCATAGCTCAGGAGGTAGGGCAGTTGTCGAGTAATTGGAGATTGGCGGTTTGATCCCCAGCCCCTGCAGAAAGCGTGCCAAGGTGTCCTTGAGCAAGACATTGAACACCTAACTCCTCTCTGAGCCACTGTATGGCGGCTATGCTCACTGCTCCTGTGAGGTCTGAATTATGTAGTATTCATTTCTTGCACGATGTAAATTTTCCTTTTTTCTCATGGGCTAACTTGAACCAAAAATAATGTGGGAAATCAAATATATATGCTGTTCATGTCATTATTACATTATTACACCCAGCCCAGGAATTACGCAGGATCACATGTATTCACAAGCTATACTTATGCATGATGGCACAGCAGTTAGCACTGTTGCCTCACACCAAGAAGGTCCTGGGTTTGGATCCCGTCCTAGGTCCTTTTTGAGTGGAGTTTTCATGCTGTTTTGTCCGTCTGGGGTTCTTTTTCAGCTGTTTATTTCTCAAGCTGCTTCGTACGTTATCACTGCATTTTGTTCTAATGAATTAATGACTATAGCTGTGGGCTTTATCAGGATGTAAACACAGGAAACTGTTGCAAAACTCAGACTATGATCTTCAGTTTTGCATTACTAGATGAGTCTGCTTGCTTATGCAGACTCTAATTGATGTGTGGCATTATTGCATTCATTGAAGCTGCACCTATGGGACAGAGTTTTAATGGTCTTGGCCTCATTTTGAAATGTTCAGGCAAGTCAAGTCAATTTTATTTGTGTAACGCATTATCACAAATTGAAAATTGGTCTCGGTGGGCTTTAAAATTATACAACATCCTGCCCTTAGACCCTCATATCAGATAAGAAACAACTCCCTTAGAAATCCTTTTAACAGGGAGAGAAAGTATGATGAAACCTCAGGGAGAGCAACAGAGGAGGAATCTCCCAAGATGGACAGACGTGCAATAGATGTTATGTATACAGAACAAAACACAATTTATCGCAAGCTTCCAACAAGGATCTTTGTTGGCAGTATTACCACAGACTGGCAGCTTCAGTTACAAAGACAGTTTCATTTAGCAGAGACTTTCATCCAAAGCGACGTACATTTGCACAACACAAGCGAGGATCTATTCAGCAGTGAACGATGTGTGTAACTGCCCCAGAACTCAGCTCGAATCCAACAGGACATACTAGGTCCCATCAGGCAGTGCCCAGACACAATGTGGATAATGAATAGATCCAGAACCCCCCTTTTCTCATTAATTAAATTCAAGTCAAGTCAAGTTTGAGTGGAGAGGTGCCAGGAAGGTTTTTTTAGCCTTCTCTTAAAGATTGAGAGGGACTCATTGAATTGAGTTTAGAAGCTCTTTCCACCACCGGACTAGACTCTACAGAAGAGTAGAGTCTAGCTAGTGACTTAGGGCCCTGTTGTGTCGGTGGAACCAGGCACCTCTCAATGGGAGAGCATAGTGAGCAGGCGGGAGTGTAGACCTGAATGAAGGAGTTCAGGTAGGCTGGAGCTTTTATAGTTGCTGTGGTGATGACAAACTCCAGATATTTGATTCATGGTGGATAATCCCCCATGCTCAGTAAATGTGAGACATATGATATAAATCCCTTTGAATGGTCAATAGACTTGAAATGTGCTTTATATAAAAACGAGTGCATTGACCATTTACTGGATCATATGGGTCCTACTTTGCAATCAAACACGTTGCGGTGGACAGAAACTGAGATGGAGCTTGGGAGATTAAGGCTATATGACCTTCATATTTCCCATGGTGGGTTCAAACCTGCTGTCCCTGGCTTATTAGTTCCTGAAGCATGCACTTTACCACTGGACTACTGCAGTCCTCCAAATCTGCAGTAAGTAATAAGTAAAACAAAAAACACCCAATAAACAAATGAATACATATATACATTGCAAATATATATATATATATATATATATGATAAATACATACAATCTCCAAATAAAGTGATATTGATTAATCTGCTCTTTCAGTTATGTTATGTTGCGTTATGCTTAAGCAGTTGACAAAGGATGGATGGACTCTGCGTCCTGACAAGGCTGCCTGGCAACATACTCCAAGTCTCGCGTTGACGACGAGACCCCGTTGCTGCAGATATTTCCACTGCGCAGTGTTGGTAGCAGCTTATCCTGGTAAACCAAACAAACCCGACTATGGCTGATGATATCAAGCAGGAAGATGAGCCGCTGCAAGAGGAGGAGACTGAACCCGTCGAAGAGGAGTCCGAGGAGCAACCATCCGAAAACACCAATGGGGTGAAAACGTAAGTCAAATATTCTAGTATTTCATTTCGTCTAAGAAGCGCCCGAGGGTTAGCTTCAGCTAGCAGCCAAGATGGAGACGTGGTAGACTAGGCGCTAGCCGCAGGCCTTTAGCAGATTCTCCGTGTTTGATGGCTGTTAGGTTTACATAATGTGGCTTCATTTGTCGTTTCTAAATGTACAAGATAATCTCCCAATTTTCTTTGGTTGGACGTTCAAGTCATGAGTCATCTCTCGCATACTTGACACTAATTCTGTCGGTATGTTAGCTGCATAGTTTGCATTAGCTAACAAATCTGAATTCTAACCAGGTAAAAAAAAATCAAATCGTGTTTTTGGCGAAAAAAATGGAAAGAACACCTACTTTTCTGTTATAAAGTATTCATTTAGCTTAATTATTTCAACTATAAAAATTTCTGCAATTTTGGTATTGCTTAAAGCAGTTTGTAGTAAACCATCTCAGCGTTAACGGTTGGCATATGAACCAGTGCATGATTGTTCGTCCCCCTGAAAGTGGATTGTTTTTTTTAACATGGTGTGGAGGTAGAGTACATTTTGACGCGCTGTCTGATTGTATTTTTAGGGAAGCTGAAGAAGTCGAGTCTTCCAAGAAGTTTGAACCTAAAGAGAAGTCTTCGGGAAACAGAAGAGGAAATCGCCATCATCCCTACAAAGACAAACATGGTGGTGCAGGAGAAAAGAGGTCTCCTCACAAGAACCGGGTGTTCATTAGCAATATCCCCTATGATATGAAGTGGCAGGCAATTAAAGATCTAATGCGTGATAAAGGTAATTTCTCCACTGATTGAGATGAAGCTTCCCCTCTCTCTGGCTTCTCAGCTGAGGAAGACTTATTTACCTTTCTTTCTTCCTTTGTTACCAGGTTGATCACCATGTTTACAGTAGTATAGATGTTCATACCTCTTGGATGCACTTAGTGCATATGGTGGGGAGCAGTACAGTGTGATTCTGGATTTATTTAACTCTTATGGTGGACAACTATTTAGTTTGGATTGACATGTCTGTGAGAAAAGGAAGAGGAGTATAGTTATTTTGTCCTTTGTTATATGGTATTGTCAGCTCCCAAATGTGACCTCAGACCATTAGTAGTATTGATTCTTGAATTTGTTGCATCTGTTGTAAGGTGAACCATGATTGTATTTATGAAACTTGTTATCCACTACCCTCTGATCTATGAGGTCTTAAGGAACCATTAGGTGAGAGGCCTATAAAAGAGACCTTTAAAACTCAACTGGCATGACTGGAATCTTGCAGAAAAACTGATCAATATTGAGTCTTAAGAATATGTCAGGTCAAATGTAGCTGTGTTTCTCTTTGGCCTTGGCCTGTGGGTTTCTCAGTCACTGCCCAGAAAGGCATAGTGTTGTCTTGTGGGGTGTTGGTGTGGGCCAACTGTTTATTATTAATGGGACATCTCTATCTGTAGCGGCATTGCCAAGGCCAACGGCGACGTGAAGACTTGGTGACTTAAACCCCTTTACTCTCTTGGTATTTTTCCTTTGTATGTCTCATGTAGTTGGTGAGGTTACATACGTGGAGCTCTTTAAGGATGCAGAAGGAAAGTCAAGGGTAAGTGACGTGGTCAACTTGCTGCACGTGGTTTTAAATACCCACAGCAGTCTCTTTATCATAAAGTGCTCTTTTAGGTACTGATCTTTTGGGTCCGTTTATGATATGCCACTGAACTTGAGATAGGTTGTGTTTAGAGCCTGAAAGTTGGCAACAGATTGATATTCATTTGAAAAGGAGATGTCTTGTTGATTTTGGCAAACTTGCTTAACTTGAATTTATTTGAAAGTACTCCATTGTTTTTGTTGTTGTCCTTTCAACTGGTGTCAAAGGAGCTCTGTTTGGCCATTTTCAAAGGAGAATGTGGATTGTGTGATTTGTCTTTTTGATTGACTCTTGACTCTCTCTCAAAATCTGATATCACAATTGCGTTATTGTAAAATTATCACACCAGTGGAGCAAAACAACACTTTGCAAGATATTGTTGGTCGTCTAGATTTAACTTACAGAAAATTAACTGTTCCCCGTGTAGCATGTCCAGGACAACCACATTGACTAGCCATACAATGTTTTGATTTGTTGTCATTGTAGACCTGGTAAATATAAGTTTGATCATGAATCTGTGGCTCACAATTTTCGATTATATTTCTGATGCATGACATTCAAAATGTGAAAAAAATGTTTCAAAATCAAGTTTATTATAGATTAACTGCATATCATTTTCAGTTAATGTTTTCAGTAGACTGTCCCATACATTTTTCTAGTCACACTATCTTGTTGTTGAAGACTACACTTATAATCCATCAATACTCCTTTGCTCCAGATACTGCGATTCTTATGAATTTAAACTATTGTGCTTTTCAATGCAATAGTTTAAAAGTTAAAGAGAATATGGTATCAAATAGAATTAAATCTCTATCCAAATCTATGGCCAACTGCAATATATAATTAGAAAAAAAACTCTTATTGTGTTGGTGTATGAGTTATGTAATGGTAATGTGCTTTTATTTGGTTGTAATCATGTTATTATTTATGTCCTCTGCTCTGGCTGTGGTTCCTGGACTCTATAATGGTGACTCGTCAGGGTTGTGGGTAAGAACTGCTGCTGCACTCAAACTTTTATTCATATTCTTTGCTCTCTGAAGTCTACATGGTCTTTTGACATTTCCTCTGTCCTTGCTTCTTCAGTGTGGTGGAATTCAAGGATGAAGAATTTGTTAAGAGAGCCATCGAAACTATGAGCAAGCATGATCTAAGTGGAAGACCTCTTAATATCAAGGAGGTAGGATGGATTCTTTAACATCAAAAAGTGTTTGTTAATCGATTGCATGCTTATGGTATGTATGTTTCTTGATCAGTACCGTATTTGACACACACACACACACACATGCAGCGACTAAAAGGTAGTGCATTAAAGTAAGCAAGAGAATTTTGTCACTTTCATTTTAACTAAATGAAGTGCTTATTTATGTATTATGCTTATATCCACAAGAGTAAGGACATTTTTGGTAAGTGATGACTATTTTCTGGCCCTTTAAGGTTCTGTTTTAGAGTTACAGGGGTTAGAATTAGGATTAGATAAAAACAGGGATTAAGGTTAGATTATGTAGCTCTTATGGTTAAATGCTAGGGGATGAATATAGTCAATGAGGGGCTCTTACAAAGATAGAAGAACAAGTATGTATGCGTGTAAAAAGCCATCTTATAAAAGGACTTTCTTGCATAAGGATCCTGATGGGGAACATGCAAGGCGTGTGCTTCAGCGTATGGGAGGAATTAACCAAGGAGGTCGAGGGCAGGATGTTGGGCCAGGTGTGATGAATTTGCCTCCCTCCATTGCCAACAACCCTAACATTCCACCGGAGGTCATCAACTCGTTGCAGGCGGGACGACTGGGCACCACAGTGTTTGTGGCCAATGTGAGGACCTATTCTAACTCCATACTCATTTTCCCTAAAGATTGGTCTGGGGGAAAAAGATAATTCCTCATATTATTTGTATTTATTATTTTTTTTATTCCAGCTGGACTTTAAGGTAGGCTGGAAGAAGTTAAAGGAGGTGTTTAGCATGGCAGGTGTGGTGAAGCGGGCCGACGTGAAGGAGGATAAGGATGGCAAGAGCAGAGGGATGGGAACAGTCACTTTTGAGCAACCACTAGAGGCTGTGCAGGCCATATGTATCCTTAACAATCCAATATTAAAATACACACTCGTAGAGCAACTTTCTTTGCAACTGTTTCTTCCTTGACTTTACTTTTAGCCATGTTCAACGGACAGATGCTGTTTGAGAGACAAATGCACGTCAAAATGGTATGATTAACATGGATTATTTTTCAAATTTTATAAAAATGACGAAGAAAATTGAAAAGCTAATTTATTTAAAATATTTTAATAGGATGAGAAATCTCTTCCTCCTGATGATTTCTGTCAAATAGAAAAATCATCCCAGTTACCAAGTGAGTAAGCTGCATAATAATCTCTTCTCTAAAATTCTGTACTTTCCATTTCGTAACCCTAACCTATGTGAAGATTGTACATTGTATTATATATCTGCTTGCAGGAGGTCTAGGGGGTATCGGTATGGGGCTTGGACCAGGAGGGCAGCCCATTAACGCTAATCGAATGAATGGAGGTGGAGGAGGCATGGGCTCCATTGGACTTGGAGGTCAGTCAGCCCTCAACTGAGCTTTGGAGTAGAATCCCTCATATTTACATTACACTTTACTATTTCCTACACTGCATCACCTTACTCAGCACCTGAGAACCAACCTCCCCCTTCCATCTGTAGCATATCTGCGTCACAGCAATAGGGATGTCTTTGGTAGGTCAGTGGAGGGGACCACAGCAGTGTTCGGACTCCGGACACAGGCCCAGCCCTTCTTGTGGATCTCCCCATATACACCTTTTTATTTTTATTTTTATTGTAAGTATTTTTGGAAATTGTAGGGTTGGACTCAGACTTTTGGGAGAAATTACACTAATGAAATGAGTTAAAGACTGTGTGCAGTAGAGAACTGGGCAAGATATTTATGCGATATTGAAGTGGTGTACTATTTTTAACTGTTAGACTTTTTATTTTTTTGGGGGGGTGATAGGGATAGTCAAGTGAGAGACATCAAAGGCAGGTAAGAGAGCAGGGATGACGTGCAGCTAAGAGTCCAGGCCAGCTTTGAATCCAGGCCGCAGCAGTAAAGACTCAGCCTTATGTGGTACATGCATGGCTACCAAGTGTGCCATCAGGGAGACCCTGAAGTAGTAATTATAATTTTTGAGAGAAGAAATTGTCTCAAGAAAGCTTGAGTGGGATATACATGATATGCATGATATGTACAAGATTGATACATGATATGCAACCTTGACACATTGTTTATAATGAACTCGGTGTCATCAGGTGTTTGGAGCCTGTGTGGGATAAGACTTCCTCGGGCACAACACATTCATCCCACAACATACGTTACCAACACTTCATTTCAGTTCACTCAAAAATCCTTCAGTAAATGCAGTCTTTATCAGTTAATGTGTAACTTCCATCACAATTTTACCATCAAGTGTTTTAACCAGACATACCTTGTTCATCCACTGACCCTGCTGTTCTCTTAATTAGGGTTGTAAAGATAAGTGCAATGGAGCTGGATTAGAATACCAGCCTTTGTCAACCTGCTTTGTTCTTTGGACTAACACAGTTCCTCAAACTGCTTATACCTCCAAGCCAGATAGCTATCCATGGACGCCTCCATTGACAACATTGAGTGACTTTCAATTTTTCTTCTCAGGTATGGATGGTCCATGTTATGGTGGAATTAACAGACTTGGAGGTAAAATATTTGCATTTTCTTGTAATTTTGATGCTGTCTTGATGAATGCTTAATAATTTAGGTAAGAAACTTACACTGTTTTAATAAGTCAGACAGAGTATCGTGAGAAAAATAGGACATTACTTAGTGGCATAAATACTTAATGAACCCCTGAAATGAGAAATAGGTAGTGGTTGCATGAAAAAGGTATTCGATTGTCTGAAGCTGTCAGAAAGGGACGATGTGATTAGTAGAATTTTATACCATAGATTATACCCAGTCTTGCTGCAGCTAGTCTATAAAGTTGACCTAATGTACATAAACAGGAAGTGCAAAGAGTACTTCTGTTCCCAACTTACAATACTGTGAATGTAGCTATTTCCCAATCCTCTATGAATAGTACACATTATCATTGGAACTCCAGTAAATGATCAATTGGCCTACAAACCCCAATTGGTTTCAGTCTTTATAAAACTATTGTTTATAAGGGTGGGAATGCCTGGAGTCAGCTTAGACTGAAGATATCACCTGTATGAGTGAGGAAATGCTTCTTTTAATAAACACTGTGTCCAGATAAACTGATTCTTTTTTTTTGGTGAATTACAGATTCTCTTTGTTGAAAGAACAGATGATTTATAAATCTCTGCTTCTTTCCACAGGAATGGCCGGTGGTGGTGGGGGTAGTGGTTTTGATGGCATGGATTCCATGGGCAACATGGGTGGCTTTGGAGGGAGAGACATGGCTCCCATGGGAAGGATGACGGGTAAGGAAAAACGTTCAGTATTTTTCTTCTGACATTTTAAGATTTATAGTAATATGTCCTTGCAAACTTCATTTTGTACCAACTTTTCATTTATATGCACTTTTAGATGCGTTCCGACCAGGAATGGACAGGGACTTTGGTCGTGGTGACATGCAGATGAATCGAGGCTTTGGGGACTCATTTGGAGGAATGGGTAAATCTTTTGACACTTATCTCAAATAAACCAAAGACACCCACCCTGAACAGCAAGACCTCCATCCACATTAGTGCAGTCTGGGGACTTTAAAACTCAGTTAATATCATTGTCAGTTTGTGTGTAAACATTTTTCTAAATGGACAAAGGCATAAATTATGATATTTTCTTTTTAATAATGTACCTTCAATACATGAATAATGAATAGAGACAACTTGAATGTGCATGGACAATCCATAAGAAAGAAACTTTTAACTGTTTAATAGATTTATAAATGTTGAACTATATTAGCAATACACTTAAACTTTGTTGACTCAGTAATCACATTTAGAGTTACCTGCAGTGGAAGGGCCACATTGGCTACGCCACCCACAAAATAGCTTTCCCTTTGTACTGTAACTGCAGGCAGTTTTTGCCATTGTGGTTGAAAGTAGTACTTTTTACTCTTCACTACCTGCTTACACTTTTGTCATCAGTGGCATCTGAGTTGGATTTTCTTGCTGCTTCTCCATCCCCACTAGCCTCCCCTTTTCTCACCTCATTTTGCTTTTTAAAATAGTCAGCTATTGCCCACTTCACTTTTGGAGCACAATAACTACTAAGGGGTATTTCACAGATTTGCTGCGTCATCTATGCATGCATGCCGCCCACTCGCAGGAATGCAATTATGTGACATTTGAACTTGCACACTCTCAAAATGGTCCTATATGCAGCCATTATAGTTTCACTCTGGATCAGTGAATTCAGCCCGTTACTTAACGAGTCAATCAGAATCAACTTTATCTGCCAAGTGTGCATGCACATGGGGAATTTGACCTGGTACACAGTAGCTTCTAGTATTTGCAGACATCACTCACACAGGCAGGGGAAAAAAGATGTCAATAATAGTACCCAATACCGATATTGGATCGGTCCAAACTATACGGAAAGGAAACTGAAAACTAAACTATTCTAGCAGAGATTGAATAATACCCCCCAGAAAAACAGCAACAAAATTTTAGTCCTTAGTCTTTTCATCCTTTTTTTCTCTTATCTTTAGACTTTGGGTTTCTTGAAAGGTGCTATATAAAATCAAGTTTCTTTGTAAAGTTCCTTCTTTTTATGAGTCTTCAAGTAAAGCTTACTGCGGGCTTGCCACTGTTTGCATTTTAGATTATGTGAAATGAGACAAGGTTTATATTACTATTTTTCGATATGTTGTGTGAGCTCCAATTTTATTGCATGACCTTTCCATATACAAGGGCCCTCATAGCTGTTATCCAATTGAGATCAAGAGTTATTTGGGGATGTGCATTTTGCCCTGATTTATGTTTATGCCAGTACCATTATTTTTCTTTAAGGTTTTATGGAATGCTTACTGCCTTGCATTTTCTCTTCTAGGAGGTGGCGGATTTGGAGGAGGCATGGGGCACATGGGAACTGGATTAGGTACCTCCTCAATTTCATCCTTTATTTGCTTCCATATATCCTTTAGCAATATTCAGTTTATCATTCAATCAGGCGGTTATTGTAATTAATAATTTCTTCTTAATAACTTCTTTACTCAAATAAAGGTTGATGCAGTAAGAATAACTATAGATGAAGATGAATGAGGAATAGCTGGATACATGTTATAGTTCATAGTGATGACTTCTGATTCAGTTAAATACATTTTTCACCATGATTCATTTAGAATATGATGCAGGTGCTTGAGAGCCCTGGTAGCCTTGTTGTTAGAGAGACTGTTTCAGCCTGACGATGAGGTTTAAGTTGTTTTTGTGCAAGCATCGTTCGTTTTAAAATAAGATTTGAGAAAGAAATTAATCACTAGCAGGTTTGAGATCTTTGCTGAAGTCCATCACAAACTAAACCTAATTTAACATTAGTGCCATTACCTCAGCTATAGAAAGAATGATTAGAGGAGTCCAATAAACTCAAAGTGTTTTATATGTCATTGGATGGAGAAAATTGAAATATTCACCTTTAAACTATTTTGGTTACATGTATAACAAAATTCAAAGACCTGTGATCATGAACTGCTGAACTACAAACTTTTTCTGGACTTAGAATTTCCTGAATTAACTCCTAATTCTACTTTGAGGCTTGGCAGTAGGAGTGGCCCAATGACTGTGCCTCCCTCGTAAACTTTTTTTTTTGCTCGCCATGATGAACTGTGTTACAACACAGACTTCACATATTTCAAGGTTTTGGCCAACAAGTTTAACACTTTTGAATTTTATGGCCCTCCATAGAGGTTCAGAGTTCAGCACAGGATAGGGAAATGAAGGTATTTGTAAATTAGTGAAGAAGTAGGTTGGAATGTTTAAAATAGATACTTAATGTACATTAATAGATTTTATGATGACATGAGGATAGTCGCTTCCATAATCTGGGCAAATTACTTCAGTCTAAACCTGATATTTTTTATTTATTTTTTCCCATGGCATCCATTATTGCAGGTTTGGTTTCAGGTGTTACCAAACTACATAGTACAAGTTGTTACCTGGAAGTTAACATCATAAACATGTCAACTATTGCGCACACAGTTTTAGTGTGTGCGCACACTAGCCTGTGAGTTTCCACTCGCCTGTAGATGAGTGTAGACCACAGAGTCCTGACCTGACGTGTTGGCTCTCCTATGCTGCGCCATCCTCTTAGCCAGCGTCTGTTTGGTATCCCCGATGTACAAGTCACTGCAGTCCTCCTGGCATTTAACAGCGTACACTACATTACTCTGTTTGTGCCGGGGGACCCGATCCTTGGGGTGGACTAACTTTTGCCGCAGTGTGTTCAGGGGTTTGAAAGCAACTGAGACGTAATGTTTTGAAAATACGTGTCTCAACTGTTCCGAAACTCCCTCCACATACGGAATTCACCTTTTTTGTGATTCCCTTACCTAGATTATTGAGCATACATTAAGACACTATGAATGGTAGATCCCCCTGGATGCCTCAAATGCTTTAATTCATAGAAGGCACTCGGCAAGGAGGAGACGCTCTTTGATAATGCAAGCAGTGATGAGAAGTGTTTTTCTGCTGTACTTGCAGTGCAATCCCACATGGCAGAATGTCTAGCTCAACAGCACAACACCCCCATGCCACTCATTTTTAGGAAAAGTGCGATAGTCAATCAAAATGAGTGTAATGAAAAACTATTAACATCCTCAATGGAATCATATTGCTTTCACACAAACCGTGTACTGTACTGCAGTTCATATGAAGTGGACTGGTGACCCTTGTTTGATAGGGGACGGTTTTATTTCAGGGATACTTCATTTCTTATGTTTGGGTTTTTATGCATGTGTCATTTTTATACACACACGTGTAATACAGGTGGTGGAATGGGCAATATGTCAATGGACCGTAGGGGCTCTGGCTTTGACCGTATGTCAATGGGAGGAATGGAGATGAACCGTGGCTTTGGAGGCTTTGGAGGTGGGGGAGCTGGACACATGCGGGGAGGCATGTCTGACAGAGGTTCTGGGTCCAAGGGAGGGTGTCAAATCTTTGTGCGAAATGTAAGTACACTCAATTTGATATGTAGTTTGGGCCAAAATCCAACATACATGTAGAAGACAGTTTCTCATTGCACAGTGTTTTATTTCTCTCGATTGTTTGATTCTAGAAGTTAGGCCCATGTCCTGTTTAGCACATACTATTGGTCCAGACAATTGCATATAGTGAAATTTCTTGTTTTTCCTGTCGCAGCTGTCATATGACCTTACTTGGCAGAAGCTGAAAGAGAAGTTCTGTCACTGTGGTAAGACTTATGCTCGCCGGTGATCTAATCTTTAGTGCCAATACACTCAAACATTAACTTACAGTTGCCCCTGACTTTGACATTTGATGATAGATGAACAAAGGTGTCAGTTTCCTGGTTATGGATTTATCTATGATCTGAAAAAAATACAGCGTCAGCATTTGCAACACTTACTCCTCACCTTTTGTGTTCACTGCAGGCCAGGTAATGTTTGCAGAAATCAAAATGGAAAACGGGAAGTCAAAGGGCTGTGGGACAGTACGATTTGATTCCCCAGAAAGTGCTGAAATGGCTTGCAGAATGATGAACGGAACCAAGATCAATGGCCGAGAGGTGGATGTCCGCATAGATCGTAATGCTTAGTACCCTCATTAGGACCATTGCTCACACACGTCCACTTTCAACCCTGTCACCAAATGAGTTTTTGTTTTGTTTTAAAAACACACTTGTTCCATATCTGAGTTGTCGATTGTTTTGCAACCATTTGTTCATGTATTAAGACTGTTTTTCTTTGTTTTGTAAACCTTTTCAATTTTGTTGGTTAGCTTAATTGAACAAATAAACTTTTTAATTTTTAGAATTGGTGATTGTCAGTTACTTAAAACACTCTTGATTGTCCATCATCTGAGAGAAGTAAACAGACCACGAGGTTCATTTGATAACAATAATAATAATTTTTATTATTATTATTCTTATTATTATTGTTTCCTTATCAATCCCGTGAGGGGAACTTTGCATTTCTCTGCATTGAACCCATCCTATTGTATAGGAGCAGTGAGCAGCCAGCATGCGGCGCCTGGGGAGCCATTAGGGGTTCAGTGTCTTGCTCAAGGACACCTCAACATGTTTTCTGCAGGACTGTGGATTAAACCTGCAACCTTCTGATCGCCAGACGACCACTCTACCCACTAAGCTATGCCCCCCACAAGTGATTGTGTTGTCACAATCACTTGTGCTGGTGTGCACAGTAGTTTCTTCAGTTAGGAAATCCACATCTTATTAAGTGAATAGTTTTTAAAGAGATCTGATGTTGTATAGTGGTAAGGCCGTAAGCATGGGGCTGCAGGGGGTAAATGCACTTGTTCTTATATAGACATACTTCGAGAACTAGCAACCCAGGGGTTATGGGTGCAAACCCACCACAGGGCATCGGGAAGGATGTCTGGCTTTAGTTTCCCATGCCTGCCCTGAGATGGTCTCGCGACCTGTCTAGGGTATTATTTACGCCTTCTACCCAATGAGTGCTGGGGTAGGCACCAGCAGATCCATGACCAGACTAGATAACGGGTTGACGTGACATTTTTATGGAGAACTTGATTGATGTGTTAACATAACAATCCATTTTTTCTTTGGTGGGCTGTTAAAATTTCTGTAGCTTTATAGTCAGTGGTGCTAAGCCCCAGCTGGGTAACTCGGAGGAGTGTGTTGAAAGGCCCGAAACACCCCAGGATCATCACTGAAGATGTGTCCAAGAGCAGCATCGCCAGATGTATGTATACAGATGGTCTACCACACCTTCATATCTACAAGCAATAACAACCAGCACATAAAAGCTTATCGTAAAAAATGATGCATCCATCTATTTTCTCCATCACTTGGAAGAACAGACAAGTCCATGAGATAAAAGTTTCCACAACTTTTATTTCCTGAGTTTGGCCTGCACAGCTCGGGTTTTATCACTCGGCAAGCAAAGAGCCCTTTGATAGCCTATTTTTTATGTCTTGAGCAATGCGCCTACCACCAGTTTCTTCAATGTAATTTTTTAAAATACATAATTTATGAGACATTCGTGAAACCGGAGACACTACAACTGAATTAGGGTCTTTGTCTTTGGATGGCTCAAAGTCCTAGAGAGTTTTGCTTAAGATGGTCCAGCTGTGGTTAAATATAACACTGATGAACCAGAACATTATGACCAACTGCCTGTTATACTTGTGGTCCTCTGTGTGGCACCAAAACAGTGCAGCTGAGGCTTGGAAAGACCTTAAAGATCCCTGCAGTATCTGGCACCAAAACTCAAACAGCTGATCCTTCAAATGAAATTGTGAAGTGGAGCTGCTGTGGATTGGACTTATCAGTCCAGCACATCCCACAGATGCTTTATTAAATTGAGATTTGGAGGCCAGAGCAACACCTTGTCAATACCTACATCATGTTCCTCAAGCTATCCTGTTGTGTGCCGTGTGGCTCGGTGCATTATCCTGCTAAAACAGGCCACTGCCATCAGGGTAGTTGCTATTGCTATAAAAGGATGTACCTGGTCTGGAACGATGTTTGGGTTGGTGGCACGTGTCAAAGTGGCATCCACGTGACTAGTTGGACCCAGAGTTTCCTGGCAGAACATTGCCCAGAGCATCACGCATCCTCCACCAGCTTGTCTTCCTAGAATACATTCCTACAGTACAATTACTTTCCTGGATAAACGATGCTCATGTAAACTACCATCCATGTGATCCAAAAGAAAATGTGATTGGTCAGACCAAGTAACCTTCTTCCCCTGCTCCAAGGTCCAGGTCTGATGCTCATGTGGCCTTTGCAGATGCTTTCAACGCTGCACAGAGGTCATGTATACTCAGACCGGTCTGTGATTACATAGACTGGTACCATGCACTGTGTGCTCTGACACAATCCAACAATTCAACATTTTCTGTGACTTGTGCCACAGTAGACCTGTTGGTTCAGACCAGATGAGATAGCCTTCATTGCCTTTGCACATTGATGCCCAACACACTGTTGATGCTCTGAGCCAATCACATGGCCATAATAATTTGGCCCTTGTCAAAGTCCCTTGGGTCTTTGCTGCCACCCATTTCTCCTGTGACACGTTGACTATGAGAACTGATTGCCTGTCATCTAGCCTACCCTGACCTTGACATGCGCCCTTGTTCGGAGATGATCAAGGTTATTCGGTTCAGTGGTCATAATGTTTTTGGTTTCATCAGTGTGTACCCTGGAAGACCATCTTTAAGTGATGCGACCAGCACACTTCTTCCAGGGAGTTTTATAATCGGAGGTATCTATAGAGCGACTGAACATTCTTTACTGGACTGACAGGAACCTTCGCTTGGTTTGATTTAATTCTGGGATTTGCATTTTTCATTTGTAACAATTATGGCTAAAGTGTCAGTCACTGCACAGTGTAATCGGGTTGTTCCCAATGATCCCCAGTTCATACAGAATTGACAGGGTGGCAAAGAGGATGTAGCAGATGAGTGAGACAATCCCCAGCTTCCAGTCCAACTTCCATTTGTTCACGTGGACCGCTACGAAAAGGAAGACGATGGAGAGCAGGAGCGTGGCGGAGATGAAGACCAGTCCAGTGCTGTTCACTTCTACGGGGTTATCCGTGTCCACAAACGCTGTCTTGATGAACCAAGGTAGTCCCAGACACAGCATGTCAAACACATTTGAGCCCACGATGTTGGACATTGCCATGTCACCTTTCCCTGAAACAAAATATAATTTTTTCAAACAAGTGCAGGTTTAAGGCCCATTGTTACATACAGGGTAAACATGGAACATATGTTCGAGTATGAAGGTCATCTTTGAGGTTGGTGGTTAGAAATTTAAAGTGAAATTTATTTTCCGACAAATACAACTCCACCCCCACTATACTGTGGTGTGAGTATTCTATGATTATTCTTTTCAAGTAAATCACAAAATTGGAGTGTTTTGGTGTTTTCATGATTTTAACTGGGCTTTAGTCATTTCTGTCTACATCAAACTTCCAGTCATCTGGCGTACCACCAGGGAGCGCTCTGGTCACTACCAGTGGTACCGGTGCCACAATTTGAGGACCACTGACTCAAACAAAAGACTGTTGCACAGCCAACTTGTCGTTGTCGTGGGATTTTAGAAATAATATTATAAAGTGCTATTTCTCAAATTATCATTTTATAAGGTTCTCAACACTCTGGTTTTAAACTGTCTGACTCGAGGGACAACGTTTTCTACCCCAAGCACCACTTCCTGATTTCCCTTGGGGCTGATTGTGGAAGGAGATTGGCAGTACCTTCTCTGGCCACCATCACACTGGCTACAGTGTCGGGTATACTGGTTCCAGCAGCCAACAGAGTCAGTCCCATCACTGTGTCAGGGATACCCAGGGTCTCTCCTGTGTAGGAAAAATACACAGCAAGCATGAAATCCCAAATCAGGCAGAAAGGACAGAGGGTGAAGGAGAAAGAGGAACGAATGAGCTTGATCGGTGTTATCAGGCAGTAGAGGGGGTCAACTAGTAATCAGAAGGGTGCTGGTTTGATTCCTGGCTTCCTCAGAAAGTGTTGAAGTGTCCTTGAGCAACACAGTGAACCCCTAACTACTCCTCGAGTGTTACAGCTCCCCCTGTGATGGACTGATGACCTTTTAAGGGTGTATCCCTCCCTTTCACCCAATAAGAACGGAGATAGGCTCCAGTTCCCCTGTGACCTGATTTCAGATAAGCAGTTGACAAAGGATGGATGGATAACAATGATAATCATAATTGCATTTAGAAGGACAGTGTATATTGATTAACAGATTTAGCCAGCTGGCTAATTTTCATCCTTTGTCCCAAACAGTTAGGGGTTCACTCTCTTGCTCAAGGACCCTTCGACATGCTTTCTGAAGGACCCAGGGATAGAATCAGATGACCGGTCTAACTTCTGAGCTATGCCACCCCATGGTATGTATTTGAACCTTCATGTGTTAAAATAGCTTAAAACACCTCTAAGTGCTTCTCTGAGTCAGCATTCAAACAATCCAGATTCAAGGCTTCAGAGGTGAACGCATCATGACATGAAGCCTCTTCACTGCATTTGCTAACTTCTCTTCCAACACCGTGCCCGAGGTGAAACTCTACCATATTCTGAAGCTGCCATGGCTCAGAGTTGCATTCTTTTGGCATAAATCAAACTGTCCCTCCACCGCCGATGTTCAGCTCCATCATTGATGACAAAACCTGCACCACCTACTAAGTGCACCGAGTCCATGGAGTTTCTCGAAGCCTTGCCCTGATCTGGCTGCTGTGTGACTGGAGAGAGCAGGGCCGCGGGGCCACACATGCTCCAGCACAAACACTGCATTGACCAGTCCCAGAGGGCGCCGGGACTTAGTAGTACCTGCCCTGTCCCGTGCCTGCCCCCCTCTCTGCCTGTTCCCCCATGTGAGCACTTACTGATGACTGTGGAATAATAATCCTATTATGCTGTTGTAAGTCTACCCACTGTCATATGATGAGGCTACCCTCTCAGCCTGATCTGGGGTCAGACTTATCGTTACTTTCTCTGGCGCGGACCAGGATTTTAGGCCTTTCTACGAGCTGTTGTTCACATGACCGTGTTGCCTTGGAGGTGCAGCAGGGCCTAATCCTGCTGCGGCTGGTTGCTCTTATGTGTTGCACAGAGCCCGTTGGAGCTGCACTACAAGAGCGACGGCATCCCAGGAATTAGCCAGCAGACGAACATGTGATTCTGCTCTGCAAGTCGGACTTTTTCTCACAAGTTTCAAGCCCTTAGCTCCGAATGATTCACGAATGAGGTTCCATAGCATCGTGAGAGACCGATGAACACCAAGGAGGACTGAAGCAGCAATGAAGGTTTTATGATTTGGTTTTTTTTTCTCCACAAACGTTCAGATTTCAAATGAGTTTTATGAATTTGAGGGGCCACGATAGTTCGGGGGTAGAAGATGTGCTTCGGAGACTTAACAAACTGGAGGCTGCGAGTTTGAACGCTTCCACAGGACATCAGGATGAGTATCTGGCCTTAATCCCTCACGCCTGCCCTGGGAGGGACATATCCTGAGTACTTCAAGGCCTTCTGCCCAATAACCACTGGGACAGGCTCCAGCAGATCCATGACCTGACTTTGGATAAGGGGTTGATGATTGACATGACATGACAGTTGAGTTCGACATTGCTAGCTAGCCAAACCAATAAAAGGCACACATTATGAGGTTTAGAGGAGGCATTAAAACTCAAATCAGCTTCCTAATAAATGTTTGACCAAAGCTAGCATTAATAAAACAAACAAAATAAGTCCATCCATCCAGCCATCCATCATCCACCACTTATCTAAAGTTAGATCACAGAGTCATGCTGAAGCCTCTCTCTGCACTCATTGGCTAAAAGGCAGGGAAACACCCTGGACCGGTCGCCATTCCGTCTCAGGGCTCAAGCAGTGGAGGGTTCAGTGTCTTGCTCAAGGACACCTTGACACACTTTCTGAAGGAACCGGGGATCAAACCTCTAATCCTCCAACCACCAGACAACTGACCACAACTGACCGGCCTACCCCCTGAGCCATGGCGGCCCCTTCGAAATAAGTGCAAAGCAAAACGAAAGTTGGGGGTTTCTTACCGACGACAGTGACCATCCACACCAGTATGTATGTGAAAGCTGAGATCCAGACAGCGGACATGAGGAAGGTGATCATGAACCACTTTTTCCAGAACCTCCTCCTGCAGTCAGGGATGGTCAGGAAGAGCAGGCAGATGACCGGCAGAGACAGAACCCACAGGATCCTCTTCAAGTCGTTCTCCGGCATGGCAAACATGCTCTTGTGCTCTGGCACACATGCAGCGGGGGATACGGGGAGATGGAAAGGGGATGCATTTTGTACCGTTAGCAGTCATGGAGCAGGCAGAGTGTCTCAGCTGGAGATGAGCTGGGGGAATAGTGAGGGCGCGGGACGCGAGTTACCTTCAGGGATCTCGTTGAGGCCGTGGAGGCTGAGAGATAGGTGCGAGTATCCCGAGTCATCCTGGAAAATCCCGCTGTCTGTCCTGGAACGGTTGTGGACCCTCAGATTGGTTTCATTGTTCCAGCCCATTAGGGGCTGCGTCTCCACATGCTCCCTGGACCCCTTGGCCAGGCAGGTGCAGCAGGGACTCAGCTTTCTCAAGACAAACTCACTGATGCGAAGATCAAAACACAGAACCACGATGTAGACGCCGTACACCAGCAGCAGACAGGCAGCGTCGTACCTGCAAACCAGGTTGAGTTGAGGATGCTTCCAAGAGCAGGGTGGATGTATGGAAAAGTACAAGTCTCACATATGTTCTCAATGGTAAACGTAGACGTGTGAAGGAGGAGTGTTTGGAGCTAAAAGCCCAACTGAATGTCTCACAACAGTCTCCCTTATTTCAACAGTCACTAAAAAAAGGCTTACTTTCCCCATCTGGGCCTGTACTGTGTGATTTAGTGTGTACGGGGATTTAAGGACTAACATGAAGAGTCCATAAACAATCTGAGTACGTGGAGATTGATGTAATTAAGATATGGTTTATGAACCAAGCATGGCACAACTTTGTAGCTTCGTATTGACCTCTTATGTTATGTTTCTTCTTCCTCTGTTCCATGTCTGAAGAGATGACAACTAGATTCGGTTTGTATTCTACAGCTACAGATATGTAGAGTACATATCATCATCATCATCATCATCATTGGCAGTCACTTGAAGTGAGTATGGCTGTCCTCTCCAGGGGGGACACCTGTGCATGACTTGGACATGGGGGGATTGATCCACAGACAGCCACCACATGGTCCTAGACTGATCTGGGTCAGGATCCAGTGGCATGGAGTCCATGATGACTCGGGCGGGGGCTCTTTTCTGCTTTAGCCTTTATCCACCTTCCCAAGTATTGTGATGCTTCCCTAAGGTCAGCCGTCATCCGCCACCTGTTCCCCCACTGAGGCCTTGGTAAGACTGCTCTTTGTCAGGGACCTCCCCTTTGACCTTGCCCCTATGGATATAATAATAATAATAATAATAATAATGATTCCCTTATCAGTCCCGCAAGGGGAAATTTGGATTTCTCTGCATTTTAACCCATCCTATCATATAGGAGCAGTGAGCTGCCAACACATGGCGCTCAGGGAGCAGTTAGGGGTTAAGTGTCTTGCTCAAGGACACCTCGACATGCTGTATGCTGGACCGGGGATCGAACCTGTAACCTTCCGATCGCCAGACGACCGCTCTACCCACTGAGCTATGCCGCCCCTTTTTGATGACCCTACCAGGTGCACAGCTCCAGCCTGTGTTGTTCTTGGGATCTCAGGACCGTGTAAATGTGTTCACTATGACAAGGTGACAATCAACGGAGACGAGAGTACATCTAGCTTGGCCTGGTCAAAATAATCAAATCAAGATATAAGACATGAGTGTTGTCTATTCCTGGTTTTAAATGCTGGGTTACAGTAAAGAGATGCAATAATCTGAACAGCTCAGGGGTCCAGTATGCACTTCAGGAACTGGTGAGCCAGTTGCTGTGGGTTCAAGCCCACCAGGGGGGGGGCTGTCAGAAAGAGTATCTAGCCTTTATTTTTCCCATGCCTGCCCTGGGATGGACTGGTGACCTGTCCAGGGTGCTTCTCCACCTTCCACCCAAAGAGCACTGGAATTGGTATCCACAGAACTACGACCCAACTTTGGATAAGTGGTTGACCATCACCTGACATGACACGTTAGACCGCTCTAGCTGTTATATTATCTGTCTCTACCTGTTTGGACATCATATCATCATATTCACATTAAGATGGAGTGTTTGCCAGAATATGATTGTGTAGATATTTTGTGAGAGCTCCCATATTCATCTCTATAATATCATCAGACTATCAATATCCAGGGATACAGTTAAAAGTATGGGGCTAATTGAGTTTGTCCACATTGCCCGGCCCGAGCCTGCATGTGACCCTGTCCCCAAGTCCGAACAGTACAAACAAATCCCGACTCACCAGTATACTCTGTTATCGGAGATGATGGCAATAACAGCAGAGACACTGATGCCGTATGCCAGACAGTCCCTGAACAAAGGCCAGCAGGTGAGACGGGTGGCCTGGATAAGGATGAAGAAAGAAGACCAAAATAGATTTACGCTTTACAGCAAACATTGAGAAATGAACAGAATGCTCCCTCCACCTTGGCCTACTTAAGTCTCTGGTGTGTTGGCGGGCTGGCTGTTAGGAGGATTACTCTTTTGTGTGTGCGTGTGTGTGTGTGTTTGTGTGTGTGTGTGTGTCAATATGTACCACAGAGGTCAGGAGTCCACATGCAGCACAGATTCCTAGCAGGTTGTAAACCGCTGACCCTACAATGGTGCTCACGCCGATGTCTCCCTTTGTCACAAAGACACCTGACAGCAAAGGTTACAAGATGCATGCATGAGTGAGGATGAACCAACTGAACCAACGTCTCCCATCTCACTGAGGATCAAGAGAACAGGAGTCATGGTGGCACTGGTGACCTTATAGTACATCATCAATGCCCTGCATGGGTAACACACAGATACATCTATTGCTATTTATTGTGCATCGATCATCATTGCGTCTGCCTACACTAAATGCACTAAACTGGAATTGCACTCTTAGCTATGATATATTAATAATAATGATAATAATGATGCTGATAATAATAATAATAGTTTGTCATTGTACACTCACACATTGAAACTTGTTCTTTGCATTCAACCCATTCTATTGTACAGGAGCAGTGAGCAGCCAAGGCACCCGGAGAGCAGTTAGGGAGCTCAGTGTCTCGCTCAAGGACACTCCAACACACTTTCTGCAGGGGCTGGGGATCGAACCACCAACCGTCAGATTACTAGATGACTGCTCCACGTCCTGAGCCATGCCACTCCCCTTGATTACCTATGATTTCCCCTACGATGCTAACTGGTAACATATGAATTTATCTACAAATCTCTGGCTCCTCTGTAAGTCACTTGGGGGTGGAAGAACCTGCTATGTGTAATGTAAAACTTACTTACCCAGGAAGGCTGTGACCAGTTCAGGAGCAGAGCTCCCAGCTGCCATGAAAGTAGCTCCAGCTACATCTTGAGACAGCCCCAGGCCTGGGTGAGACACAAGAACCACAGAGAGAAGTAAGTCAGTAGAAAACAAGCAGAAAACAAGCTTAATTTCTATGATGGATAAGCATCCGATGCAGGGTGTCTCTCTGATTTTTACCCCTCAACTGCTGGAACAGGCTCCAGCACCCCATGACTTGAATTAAGGGGCTATGCACAGTGGATTGATGAGGGCAGATTACTATTATAGAGGTTAACATGTCCTCTGGCTTAAGTAATGACAAATACATACCCCTTACCCGTGCCATCAGAGATCAAACTTAACACCCCACAACCAAGAGCTATGTTCTGCTCCATGTGAACTACTCTCTAGATCTCTATATTTCTGTTTTCTATTACCGGAGCCCGCAGCCTGTGTTGAACACAGTCAGTTTTAGCCAGAGCATGTGTGCAACAATGCACGGAAAAGGCCCTGTTTTGATTATATTTCTCCCTGTTTCTTTGGCATTTTGCATGCATCACTTTTTTATTTATGACATTTTAAGGATGTGGCCTCCCATGACTGCAACTTCTGTCATTGACAGGGAGCAGTGACTCTCTGTTTGTTCTGTGGTTTTCCTTATCTGCTCTCAGCGTTGGATGTGTGTGGCTTTTGTTTTTTAATACTGGCATGTGATCTTTTTACAGCTCGTATCTCTGTGGTTGTACTATTGCTGCACATCCATTACTGAATAGAATTTTATTCTATTTCAAAGTGTCAATACAGTGAGGCAATTTCCCTAATTCTATGTGAGGGGTCTGCTTTACATGTCACAATTAGACCCCAGATTGTGGAGGGTGGACACAGATTTAGATGGAGCTTGGAGAATTAAGGCCAGATGCCCTCCTGACACCATGCAGTGGGTTCAAACCCGCAACATCTGGCTCGTCAGTTCCCGAAGCACACGCTCTACCACTGAGCTACCACTGCCCCACTAAGAGATATTAACAACTCCTTTCATTTGTTCACCGTGGATTTATACATCCTACTTTATAATTATGTGGGTCTGTATAAGAAGTCTCGAGTTGAACTCCTTGGATGTACAAACTTCCAATTCCTAGTGGTGGATAATGGCTAAGGGCCCTGCCTCTGGGGCCACACACACACCACCATGTGTTCTCTCCTGTGACACTTCATCATCTGTCATTGTACACACATACAATGAGATGTGTTCTCTGCATTCAACCCATGCTATTGTATAGGAGCAGAGAGCAGCTGCAGTGCCCGGGGACCGACTTTAGTGCTTTTTCCCACTGCCTTGCTCAGGAGCACAGGCAGGAGTGTTAACCCTAACATGCATGTCTTTTTGATGTTGGGAGGAGACCCAGGGAGACGCAGGGAGAACACCCAAACTCCACACAGAAAGTACCTGGGACCTGTTGACCAAAGCTACCTGTTGCTGTGAGGTCACAGTGGTAACCCTTGGGTCACTGTGCTGTATACTTATCCCACACTGAGTGAGGCAACCATCGATGAAGAACACTCCCAATCTGCTACGAACGTTGAACCCAATCATGTCAAAGGCTCCAATATATAGAATATAAGAAAACTCACAGGATTCATATCTCAAGAATCTATTCAAGGAGCATACTGTGTCCATATGCAAGGATGCAGCTTGTTACATTTACTTGCATTGTAGAACATTGTGTTGATTTACACACACACACACTCAGGCATACACACATAGTACAGAAGTGGCTTACTCACGTTCACTGATAACTTCCAGAGATGGCAGAAAGTAATCATCACAAACTATGGCAACGGCCAAGAGCATATAGAAAATGAGCATGAAATATATGACAAGTCCTCCATCTTTCCTCTCCTGCACTGTGAAAAAGCCATCGGGGAACTCCGAGGACTGTGGCAAGATGCATTCGGTCTCGTTGTCTGAAAGAACAGGAGCATAGCTAACAAGCAGCAAATCACATCAGCCAAAACACCCAGCCATCACTAAAGTACAATATCAAGAGTGTTTGAATCCCTCATGGCTATTAAACGCCAATCTGGGACAATGAGTCGGCTGGATTAGCAGGACCAATACTGTCAACAGTTTTGCGGCTATTGATTAGTCACAGCTCATAATATGACATGGTGGTCTTACCGAGAGCGCGACGTACCCTGGCAGAGCGGGACTCTCTTGCCGTGGATGCTGTGAGTGACACAAGATGGACAGTGCAATACAAGAACAACACCAGTCCCAGGAAATAAGGTATAAAGTCTTTCCTCCTCTTTTTGAGCAGGGGTGCAGCCGCACTCATGGTCATTTGAGTCAGAAGATTTGAAGTTACCCTGTTAAGTTGGACTCATGAGACTGTGTCCACAAGCAGAAAAGCCTGAAATGCATGAAGCATATGTGAGTCGAAGCCCCTGGTGGAAAGTTGCATCTACCTCTATGCTGCCACTGGAGAGACTGGTGGTGGGTGGGGCGCGGGGGGGAGCATCCTTTAAGATCTGCCCTGCTGAAAATGGGGGGTGGGGGTGTCACGAGATGTGGTTATTCCACCCGACTGGAGCAGGATCCTGCCCGAGGCTTGTCAGACGCAGGCATCCCCAGGATGGAGCGATGAACTAGTGAAGGAGAAATCACTGCACCGTCACAATGAGTTGAGCTCACTTTCAGCAAGGCCCAGGTTTTTGAGTGTAGGCCTGCAGGAAAATCCAGCGTGTATTCTAAAAGTGTTGAAAATGGAGGATGGTCACGTCAGCCAATGGATAGAAATAAGAGGAAGCAAACCATAGAAAAAGAAAACCCAACTCAGTGTCAAATAACTTCTTCCCCTTCAACAATCCTCACTGAAGCCAAAAACCCTTAAAACATCCAGAATGATAGAAAACTCTCTCTCTCATATATATATTGTGTACTTTATGTATTTATATATTATATATTTATACATACACACACACACACACATATATATATATATATTAAAGATTAGATTGTTCATTAGCCACACAACCTACGCCTTTGGAATTTATTTCCCTTGCAGCATGCCAAACTCTGCTGCACAACATGTTCATGAACAACGGTGAACACTCCACATGTTACCATGAACAGTCAGACAATATAAGAATCAAACATATCACACACACAACAACAAGGTGATGTATGTATGCCAGTGGTGTGTGAGCAGGGGACTTTGAATAGGGAGGGATTCAGAGTCCTGATAGCTAGGGGGAAAAGAAAGTGTTGGTGAAGTGATTTGTCTTAATGAACCTGTGGCGCCTCCCAGAGGGAAGCAGCTGGAAAAGCTGATGAGCAGGATATGAGAGGCTGGAGACACACAATACATACATACATACATACATACATACATACATACATACATACATACATACATACATACATACATACATACATACATACACACAATACATACATACATACATACATACATACATACATACATACATACATACATACATACATACATACATACATACGTGTGTATGTATGTATGTATGCATATAGGTATGTATAAACATATGTACATAAATCCCAGGATTAATTTTTGGAAAATATTAGAATTATTAAATGGATTAAAAGTCTTAACGTTTTTTGTTTGCTTTAATCAAAAGAAAATCTCCAAAAATCAACAATTGAACTATCAATAAAAGTCAATTCCTAATTTTTCACAATTAAAATTCCTCTTCAAATTCAAATTGAGCACATGATTCGACAAAATAATTCTCAATAAAGAATCCAACAAATCTATGTTAGAAAAGGAGCAGGAGGAAGTTACTACTAATAGTTCCCTGCCCCCTTTCTTAAAGCTCAGTTAATATACCTAAATAATAAACTTTTCTCCCATCAGAGTATGTCAGTGTCTAGATTTGTTTCAGAAATGACTCGATAAGAAATAGTAAAGAACAAGAAATTATTAAAAAACACTTAAAAATAAGGATTTCCAATAACAGCAATAAGAGCATTAACCATAAGAGGAAATATTCCTTTATTAGCCCCACAAGGGGGAATTGGCATGTGTGTCAGTCATGAGAGAAACAAAACCTCCTGCTCATCCTCGTACCTCTTTAAAACTAGTTTTGCACCTCATATTGAGTTGATTCAAAGCTTTCCTTTAGTTCAACCATTCCACATATTTTCCCTCACAGTTTGAAACACACACTTTTGCAAGCAGTAATGAACACAGTGTGTCTGAACATTAAATCCTCCTCTTAAAACATTAAAGTGCACCATCATATTTAATAAAGGTCTTTCTAAAGTGCATCCAGGCTGTCTGGTCAGGAACGTTGACACAACAATCCACAAAGTCGTGCAGAGGAGGGGAAACAGGAGAGAAAGTCTCTTCAGTCAGGCCCATAAACGAGGTGCATCCGTCAAAGCGATCCCCCTTGCTGGGAGTGGGAGATGCCTGGGCATGCCCTGGAACTTGTCATAATTCGGGGTGGAGGGTCAGATAGGCAAACAAATGCCCTGTGAACGTTCAGGAAGACGCACACAACTCGACCTTAAGTTTCCGGGATCCATCAATTTAGGGGTGCGGTAAGAGCACGTTATTACCTTGTGGGTGTTGACCCCCGTTTGGGGCACTTTGTTGGGGTGGCTTGTGAAATCAAAGCAGAAGCATGTGATAATTGGAGGCCAAATGATCCGCCGTGGTCTTTGCTCGCTTGGATTTACCCCCACAAACCACATGAACTGCAGATTTCAGAGGGGACGAAGGGTCGAAATGGGATTGTTGTGGCGATGGTTGCAAAAGATGGCAACTGCTTTGGTAAATGGCACCTCTGTGCGGTATAATTAGAGCAGCTACATCGTATTCATTGCTGTTCATTTAAGATGGTGTAGGCTAGCTAACATCCGGAAGCTCACAACATGTGAGGTTTTGTCGTTTGTGTCACATCGTGTCCTGATGGGCGTCGAGTTGTGTCTCTGCTGGATTTCCATGACAGGCTGTGTGTGTTTTGATTTGATGGTGTTTGGCTTGAGGGTGTCGTCCTGCAGAAGACCGCTTTTCTTACCATTCAGTCTTTTGGAGACCCCAGATAGCAAAATATATTAATTTAACGTTGAATTTTGGTCATACTGGTTGATTTTTGGTTAAGGTTGTAGACTGATGGTCGATCAAGACTGAATTAACGTTGTGTTGTGCTGGGATTTTAGTGATTGAAATGCCAACATTGAATCAGTATTGAATCTATACTGTTTGCCTTTTTTTTCTTTTCAGGTTTCAATATTTAATCAATATTTCTGCCTAAGCATTTATTAATGTTGATTCACCCAAATTTTGCTATCTGGGGATGCATCTATTGAATCTGTAGTAGACATGATAGGAAGCATCTGATGACTGTAGCTGACAGGAGAGTTTAATTTAAGGTGGCCTGAAAAGGCTGTTACATATTGGGTTTTAGTTTAAATTTGTATTTTTTTTATTCAAGCCTTTTTTCTGGGTTACCCTGACGCTTTGGCATGTCATTCCCAGCAATGTCTGTCACCTCTGTATTGTTATGCATTTGTTGAATCTACTTGAAACTGGAAAACTTATACAGGTCAGATCCATTTATTTGCGGACGTGTTTTTGCAGTCGTTCAGTCGTAATGTGACCGGACCCTCCACTAGCCAGTAGATGGCAGTGTTTGCACATGGCTCGCCAGAGGGCTCAGAGAGAAACTGAGAAAGCTCGTAGTTTCTCATGCTGTTCACTGCGGACAAAGTCATGAGCCCTGGATTTAAAGTCACTATGATTGTGTTTGAGAAAGGGAAAAAAAAACCCCAACCGGTTCTATTTTTATTTGGTATCCCATTACGTCGTAGTCATGCAAATGACAGTCAGCTGGTCGTTTCCTTGTGGTGCGTTCCATTCAAAGTCCGATGTCCGAATTTCCGGTTGTAAAGTCGAATTTCCGACCTTTTAAGCGTTCAAGGAGCAGAGGCCAAATACTGGTGTCTTCTGGCATGTGTTCATACACGTCAGTAAAAAAATGTATTTCTTTTTTAAGCTTCATTTCTTATTGTTTTTAACGTTTTCCCGAATAACTTTTCAGCTGATAAGATAACCTTCAGCTATTGTTTACCTAACGAGCTACCTATTGACATTGCCGACATGTTTTGACATCAAGTTACACACAGAGCAGGTTTTACTAGCTGTTGTTCAGGGGTCACCACAAAAGATTGAAGTTGACAAGAGTATCCTATGAGGACACGGCACCAATAATATGGATAACAACCCTTAATGATAATCTCCTTTTATAGTGCTGGTACACATGAAGACAGTTGGAATATAATTATGCCAGATTTAGCCACCAGGTTAATCTTCATCCCTTGTCCCAAGCAATTAGGGGTTCAGTGTCTTGCTCGAGGACACTTCGGCACACTTTCTGAAGGAACCAGGGATTGAACCACCACTCTTCTGACTACTAGACCACTGCCTGACTTCATGAGCTAGCCACATGCAGACATACTTTGCCTTTCATTGATGGTTTATTGTTAACTCTGTGCACCCCCATGGGGGGCTGCCATTGCTGTGTGATGCCAGACCCCCTCTTCCCCATCAAGTCAGGTAGATGGAGATGCCCCCTCAAGTTTAAGTAGGAACTCAAGACTTTTGACCGTGGTTCTGTTCTACTTTCTCTAGAAGGGAATCGAAAACCTTCCGACTTCCAAGTTGCCTGGAGCGGAGCAGATGAACCAGGCACTGCAGTTGTTTGTCTTTAGGCTTATGTAATTTATCTTTGTGCTCCATAAGTATGTACACAGCACTGCTCTCGATCAAGATACGCGTGCGTGTATCCGTCCCCTGCGAGCTGCGAGGTACAAGGGCCGGTTGGCAAAGCACTGTCATCACCGGTAGCCGAGCTGTGTGAGATACTTTATATGTCCCTCTGCATGCCTGACGGTAACCAAATCTGTACAGTGTTCAAGTTTCCATGGGGCGGGTTTCCCTTCCTTTATGTGTTTGGGTGTTGGAAGCAGAATGTAGTTTACTTGTTGAATGTGGCTTTTTTGTGTGTGTGTGTGCTATAGTTGAACTAGTTTTCAGCCAGTCTGTAAGCCACGGTTACAGAGGAGGCATCGGTGACGGTACCAGGGGGAAGGAGGAACAAACAGGAAGAACGGCTCGTGGTGGAACTAGAAAAACTGGCTGGGCTGCTGCTCGTGACACACGGAAAATCTGAGCCTTTTTATGAGTTTTGAAAAATCTCTAAGAACTGCTCTTTGTCTTTTTGACCAGTCCCCATGAATGTATCCTTATCATTTGGTTATCAGCTCTTTCATATTGTGTGCTGTTCCTTGGCTCCCATGAGCCTGGCTGTGTGTGTGTGTGTGTGTGTGTTTTTTGCTACACTTCAACTTGTTGAATGCCGGTTGCCCTGCCCTCCAGGAGGAGTGTTCAGTGGTCAAGGTTCAGGAAGATAACCAGAGGTGAGTGGCTGACGCAAAGCCTGTGTTGTGTTACCAAAGTCTCATATCAGATTACTGTAGAGCGCAGGTTGGGTGAAATTTAAGCCCTATTCAGATCGCCGTGGCTTGAAGAACCAGGAGCTGGAACTAAATCGAGGGCTTCTCTGTTTGACAGGAGCGGCTTTGATAGACCACTTCACGCTGTTGTTTTGAAGAGAGGAGCGTGAACATGGGTAAAAAGACTGAGCAGTGTTCGGTGCTTCTTTTCTTTCTGTCTGGGCTTGTTCAGTGCACGACCGCAGTCATAGTCTGGACAGCCTTGGTGGATATATCCTACTTCGACGGCAAGATCAACAGCACCGTCAGCCGATACTGTGAGTGCGGCGTGTACGGTCGCAACTCTCCCCTGGTGGGGACCTCGGGCATTGTGACACTGCCGACCCACGACCCTAAAGGCTGTGGCCAAGATGTCATCTACAGCCGCAACACCACCTCACCACCTTGGATAGCCATGGTTAAGAGGGGCAATTGTACCTTCAGTGAGAAGATCATTGCTGCCAAGCGGCAGGGGGCGGTTGGCGTGGTGATCTATAATGCAGATGATACCGGGAACAGGACCGATCCCATGGCACACTCTGAGATAATCGACATTGTGGCCATTATGATTGGAAATGGCCACGGCACGGACATAGTCAGCCTGGTGAGGAGCGGAGTGGAGGTGAAAATGGTTATTGAGTTAGGCAGTGCCAGTGGCCTGTGGATTGAGTCTTACTGGCTCTACTTCCTCTCGATCTCCTTCTTCATCGTGACGGCAGCATCCATCCTCTACTTTGTGTTCATCTCTGCTCATCGCATTCACAGCATACGGATGCAGAAAAGCGCCGAGAGGAAGCTGAAGTCGGAGGCTAAGAATGCCATTGGTCAGCTAAAGGTGTGCACGCTGAAGAAGGGGGACCCGCAGGTGGGGTCTGACTCCCACATCTGTGCTGTGTGCATCGACAGCTACAAGGCAGGCGACGTGGTGACGGTGCTCACCTGCGAACATATCTTCCACAAGAGCTGCATCGAGCCCTGGCTGCTAGAGAAGAGGACCTGCCCCATGTGCAAGTGTGACATCTTGAAGGACCTGGGGGTCGAGGAGGAGAGCAGGGACGAGAGCACTTTTATGTCATCACCAGCGGAAGAAAGTGTTGTTACGGTGTCGGGGGGAGGGCCCATGTATGAGGTTCCTCTGACTGAGCCCACAGCCTCTGCCCCGGGGAGAAATCCGCATCGCTATGACAACAGAGGCTTTGAGGGAGACTCTCCCTTTGCCACGGTGTAGAGGAGAACAACACACACCAGCGATTGACGATGAGAAAAATCACACGTGAGATTGGATTTTCCCACCTTATTCCTGGATCCTTCGGACATTCCAGAGTCATTGAAATCAAGCTGGATCGTCCCACTAGCACACCCCTTACCATCCTTGTAATACAGGCTTGCCCAAGTGAAATTTCAAGACACTGCGTCTTAGTGTTGGCTGTGTTGAAGTGACAGAAATTATGTTTAAACTGTTGATCTACAGAGAGCCAGGATATAATCTGGCACTTAACAAAAAACAACAACCACCAACAATAACCAAGTGTATACATTGGTAATGTTGGGACCAGACCGAGGCATTTGTTTCCACACTAAGCGTGGACTTTTAAGTCCAGATGTCGAGGCGGCGGCACATTTGCATGTTTACAGTGTAGGCAGATCATAGGAGGTGGAAACTGTTCATCTGGACACAATGGACATGGGAAGAAATCCAACCGATGTAGGCCGGGAGGATGGCACGACACAGAATCCAACATGTCCCCTCATCCATCCCTGAACCGAGGGGGAGGGGCCGCTCAGAGTACATCCATCACCATCTCGTAACGCTGTGATGGCGACCACTCCCCGGTCTCCTGTGAATAGCTCACCTCACTGTTGAAAGTCCAGCCAACGGCCGGGGCCATACGCTCATAAAACGGGTTGTTGTTTATGGTGGTTATGCGATGATGTCTCTTTATGAGGGTGGGGACACTTGCAGTCAGCTGAGACTGAGGAGGTCACTTAGCTGAGAGAGGAGACGTTGCTCTCCGTAGAACGGCTTGTCCAGATGAACCGACTCAGCCTCCTGTGATGTCCACACCTGGGTCTCTGAGCATGCATAAAGACACTACGGCCACATGGTACCAAGTCCACACCTGTCACCAAACAAGCCACCATGCCCTGTTGGTCTGGCACTGGCAGAATTTTAGCCTAAATTTGCGACTCTCAACACTTTTTTGATTTACTTTAGCACGTGGTCCAGACGACCTCAATTTTCTCTTCACCCAAAAGTGTCAGGACGCATTTACGAACACACCTAGCAAGGCCCCGCTGGAAATGCAGGCTACAGCACATCGCACAGGGAGGACGGACATGTTTCTCCCAGGGGGCAGGTACTCCATAAAGTTGATCCATAGATATTGGTCACGGAATGGTCAGTGGTTTCCATTCAAACTCAGCTGGCAGGCCGAGAGCAATGGAAAATGACCAAGACAGCAGCGCAATAAATGCTCCCTATCAGTCTACCGAGAGAACCTTGTACCGTGGCGAGGGGGATCTCTTCACCTTATTGCCTGCTGTTGTAAAAGCTGCTGATGTGAAATCAAGTCATTATGATGTTGACGTATCGAACTTTCAACGATCAAAGTTATTTCTGACTAGGATTATGGATTATCTCTTTCCAGAAGGAGGATTTCCCCCTCTGTTGAAACCTCTTGAGAACTGTGTGTCCACATGGTGTTCTTGCTGACCTGGTCTTCCAGTCTTATCTTATTTTTGTTATGGCGCTCATTCTTCAAGGCCTACCTCTCTCAAAATCAACTTCGCACCACGGAAAGTACAGATGTGTGTAAGAAGTAGAATGACCTCTTGGAAATTGATGAACCCAAACAACAGCTGCAGCCCCCCCTCTAATAAGTGCTTTTGTGATTATGATGGGGTCTTGGTATAGTCTTTCTCTGTTGAATCATTCTTCTTCGCTGTATTTACAGATTCTGGGAGTCTTGAAGTCTTAAATTGTTCTGTTAAGATGAATATGACTTTGCTGTATTAAATCACATTGATGCTTGTTAGAAAACATTAAATCCCTCAAAATGAGGACAACTTAATATGCATCTGTGTTGGGAAGAATGGTGTTTACATGCCCGCGTTCATCCGGGTACTCCTTCAAGTCATCACATGTCACGTGTGTCTGGGTCTTTGCACTTGTAGCTATTATTAGTACTATTATTATTATCATCATCGTCATACTGAGATCTATCTTTATGTGTCATGATTAAACAGGGATCAGCTGAGGACGCCATGAGGAAACTTAAGGGGCATACTCAGTACCTGTAGCAAAACCAAGAGAGACTAAACAAGTCCATTAGTTTGACAGAGAAGAATTTGGGACTGTTCAGAGGACATTGAGAATATACAGAAATAATTTTCTTCAAATATTTGATTTGGGGGGCTGTGGTAGCTCAGGGGTGTAGTCCACTCTGTGGGAGCCAACAAGCCAGAGGCTGTGGGATCGAACCCACCACGGGGCATCAGGAAGGCATCCAGCCTTAATTCCCCACGCCTGCCCGGAGATCAGAATATGTTGACGGGCCCTTGACCAAGACACTGAACCCCTAACTCCTTGAGACAACAATGAAAATTAGCCTGCTAGTTAAATCTTCCATATTTGAATTCTAGATATCTGTGCGTGTCATATAAGGCAGGAGTAACTGTAATTGACGTTGCGTCTCAAAGGGAGAGGGATGGAGACTGTAATGACCTCTGCACAGGACCGTGTCGGCCCTCTCACACAATCAGCCTTGAGCTGGTTATTCACCAGCAAATGGAGAGGCTGCGGTGGAGCCAGATCCTAGACAAAGCCTGGGCATGCAGCTACGTGGCTAAGCACAATACTAATGACCCCCCCCCCCCC
>OMLC01042054.1:0-10557 GCA_900302585.1 Regalecus glesne
TGGTCATATTTGAGATATGCTTCTTTCAGTCCCAAAAGCTGAATTTTTCAGTAGAGTGAGCAAATGCCAGTGGATTGGCTGAGGAGTCCTGGACAAATGCAGGTATCAAGATAGAGGTGCAAGAGGGGACTCCAGGCTAACATGCAAACACGGACCATTTGAAGCTAAAAGCTTGAACAGCTTAAGAAAAACTATTCACTGAGTTTGGTGATTTTTGGACAAACTGTCCTTAGTTTATGGCCAAATTTGCACCAGGGACTAGTGGTGGCCTTTATGGAGCAATCTCAAAATAGTTTTACATGTGTGGTTCAACATTATGAAACGTATCCTGAGAATGTTGTAATGATTGGACAGGCAATTTCTGATAATGGTTTGACATGTGTTGTAGCACATCCATCTTTTCATGTTTGTAGTTGTTAATTTGTATTAAACTTTCAGGGTATGTTTCAGGAACATATGTGGACATGTTCCGCAACTTTTGAGATGACTGACCCAATGACTATTGACTTTAGTTTATTTATGGACTGAGTAATGTGTTTTGGAGCTCTATGGTCAATATTTTGAAACTAAATACGATATCAATAAGCTTTATACAATGTTTGATTGGTGCAATTACCTACAAATAATTTGGTAGTACTCAGGCTTATGGGGCAGGATGTCAAAAATGTGTACGTGTGTGTGTCTGTCTGTTTCAAACCAAATCTGGAGGTCCACATTTAGTGGGGCATAATTGGCTAAGCCTCACGTAGGTATAGGGGTTAGGTTGGATAAAGGATTCTAAGTTCGCTAGTGTCCCCCTCTGGGTCGAACGGACGCTTGCGGTTAAGTGAAGGGAAAGTACTCTGCTTCATTCTCCTCCGACGGCCAAACACTGTGCTTTCCCTGCGAGACCTCGATGTGCTAAATAGTGAGGGCTAGTCGTCACGTGACTTGGAGGACTCGCATGCTACAGCTTCCTCCTTCTTGTCAACGTTCTAGAGGGTATCAAAGCGACTGACCCAGCAGTAGGCAAATCGGGTAATTAGGTTGGGGGAAAAATGGGGGCAGAATTTCATCCTCAATGTCCTTAGACAGTTCTTTGGTCTTGTCCATGGTGGAGAGGTTGGAATCTGATGAATTGATTGATTCTGTGGACAGGTGTATTTTATACAGGTAACACGTACTTAATAAGGAGTACTATGTAAGAGGACTAATCTGTGTGCCTCCTGGTCACATAACCGGTCTGTAGGAGCCAGAATTCTTGCTGGTTTGTGGGGGTGAAATACTTATTTTCCTCAATAAAAGAACAATTAATGTTTTAAATCCATATACTGTGATTTTCTTTGAATTTTTCAATATTCTGTCTCTCACTGTTAAGGGAAACCTACCATAAAAAGTATACACCATTCATATATTTTTAAGGGGGCAAAGTCCCAAAATCAGCGGGGGATGAAATACTTATTTGTGTGTGTGTGTGTAATCATCTGTTGTCCCAAGCAGTTAAGGGTTCTGCGTCTTGCTCAAAGTTACTTCAATACTCTTTCTGGAGGATTGAACAGGGATTGAACCACAAATCTTCTGATTACTAGACAACCGCCCTAGATTTTGAGCATTGCCACCCAATAATAATGATGATGATGATAAACCAGATCACAAAGCTCTTGGTGGTTTAAGGTTTAAACCATGATTAAGCCCTTTGTGCTTGAACCCTTGAACCCTTCTCTTTGAGGTTAATAAGTCATGATCAAAAATACTTGGGTATACTGGTTTGCAGGAAAATAAAAAGACTTTAATAAATGGGACAATCCTCGACACATTTCAATTCAGTCTTTATCAGAGCATGTAAAAACGAGCGACAGCTCCGATAAACCACAGTTGATGCCAGGAGGCTGGCATCAACCTTAAGCACCCACGCTCCATCTATATCCATGTCCAATCCCTCAATTTTGGGACTAATCATGACTCATAAAAATGTACCTCCCATTTGCAAACAATCGTATAGAAAAATAATTGGATAGAAAAATACCCATATTACAGTAGGCCATATCTTGGTATTTTTGGTCTTGACTCATTGGTCACAAAGCAAATATATTCTAACTCTTCTCTTGTTTTTGGTCTCAAACTGAAATTTTCTACTTTTTGGTTAACTTATATGCTAAGCCTCACCTCTCTCTGGCCATTAGTTTTAGGTAGCATTCCTGAAATATTTGGCTAATCCTATAAAGTTGGATTTGTGTGTGTGTGTGTGTGTGTGTGTGTGTGTGTGTGTGTGTGTGTGTGTGTGTGTGTGTGTGTACGTACACTCAGAATAGGGTGGCGTGCTGTAGACGGAGCCGTTCTTTCTTAAATATGCTGCAGTGAAAGTTATCCTGGTTCTTTCAGGTTTGACACGTGCACATTCAAATGCACACACAAAGACACACATATGGGCACACACTCACTCACAAGGCCATGCTAGTTCTGTGTATTTGATCTGCCAAGTTGGACATTTAACAATGGTAATGGTAGTGGTGTTCCAACCTTGGCCCTGCTGTTTGTTTCTTTTGATGCCTTAACATTTTGTGTCTGTGGAAGGTACTCTCTGGAAAGTAAGTAGAGACCAAAGTGATTGCAGCCACAGTCTTGACATAGTGACTTTGAAGGATTTATGCATCATCCTCAACCTTGAGTCAATCTCCCTGTCCTGATGTTTTGCTTTTAATAGTCTCTGCTTCCCATTTGGCTTTTCTGTTTTGTATTGACTATAAAAAAATGGATTTTTGATGATGATGCTCTTTGGGTCCTCAATGTTGTTGTTTTTTCTCTCTCATACCTCCTTACTCAGTATGGAAGTGATAAAAAAATGAGTTCCAAGAGAAAAAACTCACATGTTTATGAACCGTTTCTAAATTTTCTGTATTCTCCATTACTTTGACCAACGTTGTGATCAGACCGTAAGCCAAGTCCTAACTCTAGTTAAAAAGAACTAAATCAAACAAATAATCAGTGCCTACCCTACTTCCACATCTCCAGGCTCTTAACCTGCTCCCTAAATGGAAATGGAAATTATTTTTATATAACACTGTTCTAGGCAGGGAGGCATGGCTCAGTGGGTAGAGCGGTCACCTGGCAATCAGAAGGCTGCAGGTTTGATCCCCACACCTGCAGAAAAGCATGTCGAGGTGTCCTTGAGCAAGACACTGTTCCCCTAATTGCTCTGCCCTGTGATAGACTGGCGACCTATACAGGGTGTACTTTCGCCCAATGAGAACTGAAATAGACTCCAGTTCCCCCGCAACCCGATTTCGGATAAGCGATTGATGATGATGATGATGATGATGATGATGGATGGATGGACTGGCGGCATAGCTCAGTGGGTAGAGCGGTCGTCTGGCAATCAGAAGGTTACAGGATCGATCCCTGATCCCTGTCCTGCATACAGCATGTCGAGGTGTCCTTGAGCAAGACACTTAACCCCTAATTGCTCCCCGAGTGCCATATGTTGGCAGCTCACTGCTCCCATACAATAGGATGGGTCAAAAATGCAGAGAAATCAAAATGTCCCCTTGCGGGACTGATAAGGGACTCCTTTCTTTCTTTCTTTCTAAGCTAGTGACCACTAAAAGAACTTTACATCATATACCTTACATTTACCAAACAGGAGGATTAAGTTCGGTTGCCCTTTAACTGATGCCCTGCAGTAGCATCGAAACCACTGCACTCGGCTTAGCCCAACCTTATCCTCCCTACCTTCACTACAGATCACAGTGTCATCTGTGAACATCATAGTCCAAGGAGACTCGTGCTTGATTTCATCCGTCAACGTGTCTGTTACAATTGCAAAAAAAATCCCACCTCCATTCTGAACCCATCCATTATTCCTGTTGCACTCCTCACCACTGTCAAACAGCTCATACATATCCTGTACCAATCTTACATACTTCACCTTTCCTGATTTCATAGAATACCACAGCTCTTTTGGCACCCAGTCATATGCTTTCACTACATTCCCCATAGACACCATGTAACTCCTTCTGACCTTTTCTAAACTTCTCCATCAACATTCTCAAAGCAAACATTGTATATGTAGATACCTCTCATGGCGTGAAACCATACTGTTCCTTGTTGATTATGGTAAATTGACTCTTTCTCATATAGCGCTTTTCTAGCCTAACGACTACTCAAAGCACTTTGCAATGAATGCCTCACATTTAACGAGCTATGTGGCAGGATAAAAACGCACAATGCCCGACTCCCAGGCGTTGCCTCTTTCTGCTGACCCCCCCGCGACTTGCTAATCATCACCTTTCCTCTTAATTTAATTTCCACCACTCTTTCCCATGTCTTCATGCTGTGGCTGATCAACTCTATATCTCTGTAGTTAGTTCGTACAGCTCTCCACATCATCCTTTTTCTTAAAAACATGCATCAGTACACTTCACCATACCTCAGGCATCTTCGGACTTCCCAAGATTGTGTTAAACAATGTACCCTTCAAGGGTGTATCCCCACTTTTTGCCCAATGAGAACTGAGATGGGCTCCAGTTTCCCCGTGACCTGACTTCAGATAAGTGGTTAAGAATGGAAGGATGGATGGATTACCAAGGAGCTCAATGTGATGAATCCCAGCTGGATACTTTAATATCAATTTTGCACATTTAAGTAGATCTTGTTTTGTTATTTTTTGTAAAACCCTAAGGAGTAGAGCTGACGAATGTGGATGAATTTAAATACGTGGGGTCAACTATTCAAAGTAACGGATAGTGAAGAAGAAAGGTGAAGAAGAAAGTGCAAGAAGGGTGGAATGAGTGGAGATGAGTTTCCAGAGTGATTGTAACAGACGGGTGACGGCAAGAGTGAAAGGGAAGGTTTACAAGATAGTATTTAGATCACCTCTGTTGTATCATTTGGAGATGGTGACATTGGTGAAAAGACAGGAGGGGCTGAAAGTGGGCTGAGTTGAAGATGCTAAGATTTTCATTAGGAGAGACAAAAACGGACAGGATTATCAATAAGTATCTTGGAGGCCTACCTCAGGTTGGACAGTTTGGTAGCAAACCAAGAGAGGCAAGATTGAGATGGTTTGGATGTGTTTAGGAGAGATACTGGGTATATTGGGAGAAGGCTACTGAAGATGGAGCTGCCAGGCAAGAGGAAAAGAGATATACTAAGGTGGTAATTTATTGCTGTAGTGAGGGAGTACATCGTAGCCACGGTAGTGTAGTGGGTAGAGCGTGTGTGACGCAGGCAGCAGGCTTGAATCCACTGTGGGGCATCAGGAAGGACATCTGACCTTAATCACCCCCGAGCTCCATCTAAGTCCGTGTCCACCCCCAAAACATGGAGACTAATCGTGATTCGTAAATCGGAACTTATGAGGCCGCGGTAGCTCAGTGGTTCAAGAGCTTGCTTCAGGAACTGATGAGCCAGAGGCAGTGGGCTCAAATCCACCGCAGGGCATCAGGAAGGGCATCTGGCCTTAATAGCCCAAGCTCCATCTCAGTCTGTGTTCACCCCCACAACATGGGGACTAATCATGACATTTAAAATGGACCTCTCAGTGAGGGAGGACATGTAGGTGCTTGGTATGACAGAGGAAGATGTAGAAGAAAGGAAGAAATGGTAATGGATGATCGATCTGCTGTGGTGACACATAATGGGAGCAGCTAAAAGAAGAAGATAGAAAAAGCTCTATTATTATTATTATTATTATTATATTTTCCATATCCTCCACCACTAGTTTGAAACTATCATTCTACTGGCCGGACCACTCTTCTTGGTATAACCTCCCAGCTCCATTTTGTAGAACAGTGCAGAACAGTGTTCGGAAAGCAAAAATTCTATTAGGATCGGGATAAATTACAATTGGATTTTGTCAACCTGATCAATAATCCATACAAGTAAAGAAATTCTCTAATAAAGTATTTTTCAGTATGATTATTACTTAAATATTTGTCACAATAGTAATTCATCAAAATGATAGCAGCCTCAATACTTAACTTTGTCACCATGGCAAGTTGATACTAAAATTGCGTATATTTATCTTTTATTCTTTTTATGCCATGGTGGGTTGCATGTATGCAGGTTTTCTTTGCAACTCAACATTACAACAGTAGTCCTGTCGTGTTGAAGGACAAGACTAACACCTGTTCAAGGTGTTCACCAGCGAAATCACCTGGCGTAGTGCTGGGTTAGAATGAAGACCTGTATGGACATGATTGAATACCACAGTTTTGACTGATGAACTTTCAATATTTTATTTAGCCGAATTTGTCTTGATTTTAAAACTAAATGGCTCTTAAATCTCTTTTACTCGCATAATTTGCCTTAGGTATGCAAACAGATCTGGTTAGGCCTTTACGATGAAAGAACATCCTCCACACCAGACTTCAGAGAACCTCAGAAAGTTAAGGAGTTCCTTCAGGAGAAATATGAGAAAAAGAGATGGTAAGTCTTCCATTATAAGCTCGCACTATGAGGACATGAGAAATCTCTGGAAGTGTTGAAACCCCACCCCATATGTGGCACCAGATACCGTTGTTCAATTGCACAAGTAAAGGTCATACAAGTCCAGCTGTTCTAACTGAAAGCCTTTTTTGTTTAATGAAGATATATGTGATGTGTATTTATCTCTGTGTGAACTAAAGCTTGATTTTTTTGCATGCAGTGTTTGTTTAAAAGTGTGATAGCTGATGTATACAAATTTCCAAAGTTATGATGGATAGATTCAATGCATTACAGATCTGGGCAAAGAAGTAGTTGAGATGTCAATATAGGTACTGTGACATAACAGTAACTTGGAAGGTATTGGTTATTGTTATGTGATTTTACCCTGACAGGAAGAGATCGAACAGATTTTTTTGTTGAATTTTTCACCTGGCCAATCAGGTTTAGTTTCCTAGGAAAATATGAATACATTTTTCTGGTGAAAAGTGTAAAAATGGGGTCACTACATTTTTATTTATACGAAGACCCTCAGAGAATAAAAACCAACCGCACCTAAACCAGTTCCAGAAGTTAAATATGCATTACAAGTTTTCTTTGCCTTTGTGTATTTTCCAGACTATAAAGATGCTTTTGAACAAGTCTCTTGGGTGCTGTAGTCAAACCTAGCTCTGCATGATCAGTAGCATGACAATTATGAGTTCCCTAGTGACAAAAGGACAAACTGAGGAGAGGTTTTATTTTTTGGTCCGTATCATGCACTTGGTTGGTTTCGTTGAGTTTAATTTGCTTTTACAATCATGTTGTAGGTATGTGCCTCCTGAGCAGGCCAGGGTAGTGGCATCGGTCCATGCAACCATCTCTGGCTCTTCAAACAGCAGTACCAGCAGCACCCCAGAGGTCAGACCACTCAAATCATTACTGGGGGAGTCTGCTCCCTCCCTGCATCTCAACAAGAGCACACCTCCTAATCAAGTAAGATATATGTACATAATTGATTCTGACATGCTCCATTTGAAATCTATAATCTAAAGTAAACTGTGAGCTAAAAACTTTTGTAAATTCACAAGTGTTCAACATATTAAGCAGTTTTGAGTCAGGAGTTTTTATTTTAGTCTAATAAATATCTAATCCCCACAGGGACTAATAAAGGAATATTTTATCTTATTTTTATATTGTTCTCTGACCACTATTAATATTGTGATGATAAAAGCTCCTCAGCTATCAGTTGAATTGATTTTATCATGAAGGCCAGTATTTGAAACCTACTATCCAAACCTACCTACTTAATGCAACATACTGAAAACATACTTCTCTAAGTTCTCATTTCAGATTTGATTGGGATTTTTTTCCCTTGTCTTTAGTAGAAGATCTTATTGGAACCCACATAGGCAGATATACCTCCACCCAAACTCATGGATACACTAAATTTAACTATGTTTCTTGTTTCTGCTAGTCTCCTGTGGTGAGCCGTGCACAAGTCCACCAGCAGCAATTCCATGATAAGAAATTTGACCTCCTCAGTGACCTGGGAGGAGATATCTTTGCTGCCCCCTCCAATCAAAACACAGGCACCAGTGCCAACTTTGCTAACTTTGCACATTTCAACAGTCATCCAAGTAAGGAATGGTTGCATTATTAAATGATTGGTGGTTTGTATGTTGAAATAACTAATTTATTTATTGAAAAAATGCAAACTAGTTAGAGTTCTCCATATCAATAAAGTTTTTTTCTTGAACAACATTAACTTAAATTCAAATAACTTGCAAGAGAGAAGCTCAACTAGCTCCCGTTCTGCCTTACAAGGCCACCTCTCTGCTGCGTTACTAGAAAACCTCATTTTAATCAGTCTGCATGAGGTCACATGGATAAATGAGCTGAAATAGTGTATTTTTTGTTGAGAAATATTGGCATATCTTACTGTTTCAGATTAAGACTTTAATGCACTAAGTTCACTGCCAGCTCCTCAGAACGCTTAGCCTCATGACTGAGAGGACCTAATCAGTAACTGGTAAAATGTGTTGAATTCTATGAGGTTACTGGTAACACAATATTGAATGTTTGTAGGCTGATCATGTTAAGCATCCTTGACATCAGAAAATCTGAGGCCAATGTATGTTAAACCAATACTGTAATCTCTAGTCTGCCAAAAGTTAGTTGTTTAGATGTGATAAACCTTTGGGGTGGCATGGCTCAGGCGGTAGAGAGGGTTGTCTAGTAATCGGCATGTTGCTGATTAGACCCCTGGCTTCTTCATAAAGTGTACTGAAGTGTCTTTGACCAAGACACTGAACCTCTAACTGTGCCCTGGGACTGCTACTCACTGCTCCTATACAATAGGATGGGTTAAATGCAGAGGACTAATGTCATCGTGGGAATGAGAGAGAGGCCAGTTTTATGTGTCATGATTAGTCCCCATTTTGTGGGAGTGGACATGGACTTGGATAGAGCTTGGGGGATTAAGGCCGGATGCCCTGCCTAAAGCCTTGCGGTAGATTCGTACTTGCTGCCTCTGGCCCGCCAGTGCCTGAAGCGAGCACGCTCAATTTCGTTGAGGGAATACAATAACCAAATAAAGTGGCTTTCCTTTCCTGGCACAAGTCAGCCATTTTCTTGTAGGGTTGATTGATACATACAACACTGTAGCCTAAATGGTGACCCCATTTGACTTTATCAAGCACTGATGTTTCTTTCCCAGTCAAATATTACACAGACCCTAAGGAGAAATGCTATTTTCTTCCTACAGCTAAATATTTTTTGGTGAAGCCAGTTAAACCTCGGCCCAGTCATACATCACTCTTGAAACCCATTCTTTTTGCTTATCAATCATGCAACCTGATTGAACTCATTGCAAAACGTATTCTACTTCATCGCCATGATTCTTAAATGTCACGTTTAATTTTCACCTATCATGAACACTAGGGGGTTGTTAAACAGCAGTGCATTATGAACACAACCAGAATTCACAGATGGACCAGACACATCACCATGGTTGCTAATACTTCTAACACAAAGCTTACTAGTATTTGTTTCTTGTGGATGATGTCCTCATTTACACACGCAATAAGAATCAAGACCCCATCTTAATTCATTGAGCAAAGAGGCATCCACAATAAGTACATTGTTTTTTGAAATCTGAAAATAATGTGCTTAATGAATTTCTTTACCAACACGCCTGTCATTGTTATCTGACCATACAGTCATTACTGCCTGAATTTAGTACAAGACTCATTGTGTTTGAATGTCAAACTGTCATCCATCTCATCAATTATCATGTGTCTAAATCCTTTCTTGTAGATCTCATTCATTGTCTTTTTCCTTTTGTTCTGTTGATCTCTTTGTCCCACTCCCATCCTGATGTGACCTCCAGCAGCTCAGAATGCCAACGCAAACGCAGACTTTGCAAACTTTGATGCATTTGAGAGTGCATCTGGCTCGACGGGTGTCTTTCCCTCTGCTCCCCAAGCCCCTTTCCAACTCTCAAACACAGGTAGAGGGAATTGCTTTCACTTAACAGATGGTACACAGCCATATCACGTCTGTCCTGTCAGCATGTATTACTATGTAGACACACATGAAGCATTAGATATACAATCATGTATAAAGAAATTAACACTACTCCTACAGAGCCAATTGTCACCTATGTTAACCGTCAATTAATTGACAGTTGCCCCCCCATGAAACATTTTGCCTTTGTTTTGACTGGTATCACTCCTTGTCATGTCAATTTTACCTGTATAACCCATTCCATTTATATATGTTCCCCTCCAAAGTGTTGCCAATACTATCCATTCTTTGGATCTGTTTTGGTCTGTGATGTTAAACTTCCTTTGTATCATCGTCTGTGTTTTGCTGTAATCTACTATTGCAGTCCACTTTGACCTCTGAATTCCTGTCAAAGGTCCACTTGTCATGTGGTCGTGTCGTACACATCACTTTAAATCTTACTGTCTTGGGCTATGCTTTTACTCATGGCTTTTAACACACACTCCTACGCTTCCATTAATTCTCTGCTTCCCACACTCTTTTATCTTTTCACTGGTATGCACACACACAAAGCACCACCTTATCCACATTTAAGGAAGTATGTTGTAGTCCACAATGCCCCCTAATGAAAAGTGCAAGGGAGTAATTATATACGTTTACAGCTGCACC
>OMLC01042055.1:7856-20965 GCA_900302585.1 Regalecus glesne
GCATTAGCCAAGTATCAGTGTAAAATGTATATATGGTGACTTGATGCATGCTCAATAATCCAGGTAGGGAAATCACAAAAAGAGGTGAATCAGTTCAACTGGATCAGAAGTTTATTAAGAAACGTTTCGTCACTCATCAGGTGACTGACAGGTGACTGAAGAAGTCACCTGGTGAGTGACAAAACGTTTCACCTCTTTTTGTGATCACATGTTGATAGGCACAGTGGCATGTCCATTAAAACTTCTTCTGGCAAGTCCTTCCTTACCTACAAAGCAGAAAGCTAGCACAGCGAGAGAGGCCCATTTTGCATGTCACAAGCAGTCCCCAAAAACCTTGTTCCATCAATATAATTTACAGGGGAGCCAAATCACTCTCATACATGCAACTTAAATGATGTGGGAGACGTTTCAAGTCCATCCACTCCTCCATCAGTCATGAATGACTCACCATAGAAATAGAAGGACTAAAATATGTACTTAATCACATGGTATGGCATAACCATGGGGAACCAATATGGCTAACATTGGTTGGCAAAAGTGTGAGAAAATGCATTGTAAACATAGAGCTCAGGTTCGTAGATACTGCAGTAGCTAATGTACATGTTTCAGAGCTATGTTTGTATCTTGTGCAGCTTATGGCTGTGAGCTTATGGCTATAGAAAGTCTAGAAAGATCAGAATCTTGGTAAAACAAAAAAACAACTTGCTTTTCACAGATAAGACTTAAGATTTTCAGTGGCTACTACTTTAGGTCATATCTTTTTAGAATGCTTTTACTAACTTGCAACATCACATTTTCTATTTTAGCTAACAATTCCAAAACTAAAATAGCGAAATAATTTTTAAACAGAATGTAGTCTTTTTTTAAATTTACCCCGACCCCTATTTTTAGCCCCTTTTTTCCCACCCAAATTCCTCGAGACCCTATGACTCCGTCGCTTTGATGCCCCTCCAGAGTGTCAACAGGAAAGAGAAAGCTATAGCACGTGTCTCCTCAAAGTCACACGACGACTAGCCCTCACTATTTTACACATCACGTCTCACGGGGAAAACACAGTGCTTGGCTGTCGGAGGAGAACGAAGCGAGACTAATTTCCCTTCACAACCGCGACAGGACCATTAGCAAACCTAGAATACTTTATCCAACCTAACCCTTAAACCCATGTGAGGCTTAGCCAATTATCCCCCACTAACTATGGACCGCTGGTTGTAGCTGTGATTCAAACACCCATCTACATGATGCAGAGATGCACTAAAGATCGCCTTAACCCCCTACGCCACCGAAGGCGACGAATGTAGTTATTTTTTTAAATGGTACTATGTTGTTTCACCTATGGGGAGGGCTGCATAGCCATGCATAGAGGAAAAAAGACCATCTGCATAAAAATAGACATCAGCAGCACATGGTCAGTGTAGCCGCTTCAATTGATTGTAATGGATACCTTCCGCTACAGTAGACGGGTTGCACCATTAGTGTCTGGTGTATTTAGGTCACAACTGCATCGTTTGCAATGTGAGAGTCCCTAATTGACTCTTTGGGATTCAACAGGTTGTTTCATCATGTCTTCATGGCTGTTAGGCATAATCAACCAATCAGCGGTTCAGGGAAAAAAGGCACGCAATTTGCTATCCAACTTTTCACTGCAACTCTGAATCGGAATTTTGGAAATTATCAATTTAAAAATAGACCTGTTACTTTAAAAAATAAAAGTGGTGGTAAAATGCATTTTCACTATGAGAGTTAAATTTTGCAATTAATCCACAATTCACCTGCGTGGCAACCTGTAGGGGTTGATTGGTACAGATCAACTAGTTCTGTTACACCACTACTACCAGGAAGTAGTGGGTTAAGATTTCCTAGCTCAGAGATTTAACGACGAATTGTCAGGTGATAAGTGTACGTCAGTGGTCTGTTTTATTGGTCCTTAGTCGTCATGTTGTGAGGGTGGGCATGGACTTAACTGGAGCTTTGGAGATTAAGGCCAGATGCCCTTCCTGATGCCCCACTGTGGGTTCAAACTCACTCCCCCTGACTCGTCAGTTCCCGAGCGCACACTCTACCACTGAACAGTAGCCCCGCAAGTTGATAAATGTAGGGAATTATCAGAAATAATGCAGTGATAAATGTTGCTCAAATACTTACCATATATGGGCATGAGCATATTGTGTATGTAACTTTGGTGGAGTGTAGGTGACTAAGGGCTATGTGTGTGTACAAGTGGTGTGTCTTGGTGTGGTTGGGTGGAGGGTAAAAGAAAAAGGCTACAGCAGATGTTTACCTGCTGGTTGGGTCTGCCTGTGAGCTGGAGACTGAGATAGGGGTCATCCAAAAGAGAATTGAACAGTGAGTCCTGAAACAGAGACAAACAGAAAAACTCTCGGTCACACACAACTGAAGGAGATACTTAACTATATTTCCAATTCAACATCACTCAAAAAAGCTCCACTCCCTGATTAACAGGATGCAAAAAGGATTCTTCAAATAGCCTTCCACAAGGTAAGTTAGGTTTAATTGTCTGCTCACGCTTGTATATGAAAACTTTTTAACTAAGTGTGATGTTAATCTAGCCCCCAAGCTAAGTCTGGCAGTATAGCCTAGAAATAATATTTCAATATTTAAGGCTATATAGATACACAATATATTTTGATATTTTAAAATATCCTCTAAAGCATTTTATAAAAGCATTTAATGCATAGAATCCCACCAATATCACACCAAATATTGGAACAATTGCAAGCAAAACGAGGGAAATCACAACAAAATTAAATTGAACAAAACAGTATTTCATTAAACCAGACAATTGCAAACAGGCATGTAACAGCTGTTAAATTAACATAAATAATGGTATGATGTATGCCTACATACTGCAGCCTGATTCTATAAAGCTCAAGCTCAGCAAAGACCCTTAACAACATGCACGAAACCCTCCTGACCCACAGTATTATTTTCTGTTGTTATTGGTTATCCTCTGTGTGTCCATACAGAAGTTGCGAGTGTGTCCTACTAAACATCTCTCAGGCCATCCATGAATGACCACAATTTGCTATGCATAGCCCAAGGCAACAGTTGCACATGTACCTTGGGAAAAACAGAGCTCGAAAGAAACAATTTTAATGCTGTTTCTTTTTGGAAACATTTTCAAAACAAACTTCCACACTCCATTATCTGTGGTATTTGACTTGTTTCACTCTCTCCAAGTTCTTTACTGGTTCCCTCCAGATATCAAAATACACACCTCACCTATATAGTTCATATGCACTAACCCGGGGGTTTAGATAGGTGGGTGAGTGTGTGCATCGTATGCTAGTTTTTCTTTTTGTCTACGAGAGGAAACAAACATGAAGAACCGAGAGACGCAATATGTCAAACCGAGTTTCATGATGTCAGCTTCAAGACTCACTTCAATGAATGAAAATCAAGCTTTTAACCTTGTTAACATATACATATGGTGGTATGGGTAATACAAGATGTATCAGGAACTAAATAATACCAGTCAACATCATGGCTATACATATCTACTTTGAAACTGCAGTGTATCAAGGACAGTCTCAAAAAAATGGATTCTGACAGACAGGATTACACACATCACAAACCAAAGAAATTAATGCCATTAATGGACTTTACATAGCAATATGTGCAACGAGCCAGAGGAGAAGTGATGTGGCTACTTATCATAATTTTGCCAGCCATAAATTTCATTGTTGGCAGCAAATTTACAGAAGGAGATACAATGAGCATCATTTATTACCAAAGGATCTGAAATCCAAGAGAAATGGGTGCAGTTCATTTTGAAAAATCATTAAGACCCCAACCAGACATCTGGAGAAAAACACAGGTTTGCAGTAACTATTTTCAAGAGTACTATTTTGAAAATGATCACAAAAAAAGATGGGTTTTGCCACAGAACTTAAAACGAAACCCGAGGTTGTAACATCCATTTATCTCAGGGACATAACAAGTCTGAGCCGACATGTTGGTGAACTGGTTATTTTTCTCTTACTTAACACTTTCTTTGGTGTTCAAAGAGTTTCTTCCTGACAGCGCATCAGTGTTTATCTTTACAATGAAAGGAAAAAAAAGAAAGGAGGGCCGCTTCATTTGGTCATTGTATTCTTATAATGAAATTATATTGTATAGGAGATGTGGCCAGCTGCAGTGCCCGGTGATACAAGGTAGATAACTTGTCAAAGCTGGCAAGTGTTGTTGTTTTTTTAAGGGGAATTTCTCCTTATCTGATGTGATGGTCTAAGAAAGGATGCTGTGTTATTGTAAAGCCCACTGAGGTAAATTTGACACAAAGAGTAAACAGAGCTAGCCAGAGATCTGGCCACCATGGGGAGCTTTCCAGTCTTCCCCGTGGACACATTATACCCCTTTCTCCCTTCCCTGCTTCCTCGTGGGGACAGACACCCGGGGGTTGCCTTGCCCAGCAGTGGGCATCTGTGGCACATGCAGCATCTCCCTTAATCTTCCTCCATCGCTCTCTCTTCATCCACATTAGCCATCTCTCATCTGTCTCAGTTGTCTGGTACTTTTGCTTGCGGCTAGTGAGGCTCTGCTTCCCATGCTGCCCCAAGAGAGCCAATTGGTGGCTCAGAGGAGAGGATAAAGGCTCCATAGTCATGTCAACGTGTCTCCTCCTCCCAGCTGGCACTAACAAGCTATATCGACCCTCTCTAATTTCCTCTTCTTCTTTGGAATCAGTTTCTAGTTCAAATATATATAAGGCTAAATGACTCCCATGTTACTGCTTGTCATTGTGTAATGTACAATATTAATCAAACAGAAAACAAGCAGAAGTTAGTGTTTGATGAGAGGAATCAATGGTGAACAGGTACATGCAAAGCAGGCAAATGATGAAGGGTTGTTGGAGATGCAGGCAGAGGAGGGGGTACGAGAGATTTGTATTCAGGGTTGGAATAAAGTCAAGTCAATCGTATTTGTATAGCCCCTAATCACAAATTAACAATTTGCCTCAGTGGACTTAATATTAACACAACATCCTGTCCTGTCCAACATCCTAGATTCAACCAAAATGACAAGCAACTGGCAATCTGCAGCTTTTTTGTTTGTTTTGTTGTTGCTGTTTTCTTGGGGGGGGCATAGCTCAATGGGTAGAGTGGTCTGGCAATCAGAAAGTTACAGGATCAATCCCCTGTCCTGCATATAGCATGTCGAGGTGTCCTTGAGCAAGACACTGAACCCCTAACTGCTCCCCGAGTGCCATATGTTGGCAGCTCACTGTTCCTATACAATAGGATGGGTTAAAATCCAGAGAAATCCAAATTTCCCCGTGTGGGACTGATAACGGAATCATTATTTATTTTAACCTGTTTTTGATGGATATTAGACATTAGGGAGTTGTTCCTTATCCGATGTGAGCATCTAAGGACAGGATGGCTCAGTGGGTAGAATGTACGCCTGGGAGTTAGGCGTTGTGGGTTCGTATCCTGCCGCGTAGGTTGGTAAATATGAGTCATTCATAATTTAGTGCTTTGAGTGGTCATTAACACTAGAAAAGCCCTATATAAGAACAAGTCCATTTCCTATGTTATGTTAATGTAAATGCCACTGAGGCAAATTGTTCATTTGGGATGATGGGCTTTATAAATAAAATTGACTTGACATTAACTTGTTGATGTAAGTTTTGATTTTCTAAATTATTGTATATTGTGTGTCCTTGTTTGATAATTTTTATTTAGTTTCTTATAAGAATGCTGAACATTTACTACTTTTGACAGTGTGGCTCTGTAGATAACAGATCCCTAAAGATGCGTACAGACAAGGCAAGTATAATTGCCACTGAAGCACTGCTGTTTGTTAAATAGGTAACTAAGTCACATTGGTTAAGGGCATCACAGTCCCGCCAACTTTGCACTATGCCACTTTGCAACTTTGCACTAAAGATCTCTGGGAGCTGTGGATATGTAACATCACAAATAATGAAATAATTATTTATCATAAGTGTTGTGGTAGTCTGCAAGAAATGTCAAATGGTGATTCTTCTCCACCTACAAATCCACTAGCCTTACATTTAAATCATAGGTCCAGTGATAAGGCAACTTTTTCAAAGCTGTACAACAGTAAAGCAACTATGTTTATTGCAAAACGATGAAGCTCATTTGTATATGCACTGCACAATCTCTGCTGCTTGAGTCCTATCCAACACTGTCACCTCTATTTTTTCCAGAGGACAGCCTATAACTTAACTGTCTCTGGCCAGACTATCTCCAATGGGAAGATTTAAGCCAACTACCTTTGGTCACAAGCCAAGTTTGTTGCTGTGACTTACGTTATAGAGTCCCAGGTCTGTGGCCAGGCTATGGCTGATCTGTTGGAGCTGGGGTAAGGTGCTGGGTCTCAGCTGCTCGGCCTGAGATTGATCTGCCTGTAGCTGTGGTTCCTGCTTCACCAAACAGCTCTGATCCACAGAGCTCTCTCTCTTTATTTGGGATGGACTGGACGTGCTGATCTGGAGAGCTGCTGTTCTCTGCTGCTGCGAGGGAAGAGACCAATGAATGTGATCTTCGTACCAGACCCCCTCTGACATACTGGACCCATCCCTTCCTTTCATACTAGATGCATGAATTCCACCTATGAAACAGATGGTCCAATCACAGCTTTGGAAACTGTTCAAAAAGGGGCTTTCAGTGGTCAACAGACTAAAAAAAGCACTATATAAAAATGAGCCCTTTTACCATTTGTCCAGAAACAGAAGAATTATAAACAATGGTGGCAGTTATAAATGGGAGTGTTAAATTCACAGGAGGTGCCTTAGTTCAACTGGATCAGAAGTCTATTCAGAAACGTTTCGTCACTCAAACAGGTAACATCTTCATCTTCAGTCACCTGTTTGAGTGATGAGATGTATCTCTAGCCACCACCCCTATTCAACGGTGGTCATTCCCTCTTGACATAAATAGCCTCTTTCACCCCACTTTCAAACCACCGTTTCTCCCTATCAAGGATGTGAACATCATCATCTTGAATGAGTGGCCACAGAGTCCTGGCCTGACGTGTTGGCTCTCCTGTGTTGTGCCATCCTCTTGGCCATCATCTATTTGGTCTCCCCCATGTACAACTTCTGATCCAGTTGAACTGATTCACCTCATTTTGTTATTCCCATACCTGGATTATTTAGCATGCATCAAGACATAGTGTTAAGTCGTGTTGTGGAAGCCATATCACAGAAAGAGAAACAAGCACAGTGCATGGTTCAAGTTTCTGTTAACTGTGTGTTGAAATCTGAATTATTAGTTTTAAGATCTTTCCACTTCAGCTCTTATGGTTCATAATTCTGTTGAGCTGTGAGTCAAGTCGAACGTGCAGATTCTTCCTTTACAACATCCGACGAATCCGTTCCTTCCTCACCACCTTCTTAACCCAGCTCCTGGTCGAGGCGATGGTCCTGTCCTGCCTGGACTACTGCAACTCTCTGTTGACTGATTTACCAGCATCTGCCATCAAACCTCTGCAACTCATCCAGAATGCTACTGCTCGGCTGGTCTACAACCTCCCCAGAGATTCCCATGTCACCCCCCTGTTCACTGCCCTCCACTGGCTGCCTGTTATGGATCACATCAAATTTAAAATGTTGGGGCTTTCATACCAGGCAGTCAAGGGGTCAGGACCTGGATACCTGCAGAGACTCATCAGACCCTATGCACCAACCAGACCTCTCTGTTCTACCACCTCTGGTCACTTGTCACCTCCCCCTCTCTGTATCTACACCTCCCAGTCACGACTGCTGTCTGTCCTGGCTCCTTGCTGGTGGAACGACCTTCCCATGGCAGTCAGAACAGCAGAAACCCTGATCATCTTTCAAGCACAGATTAAAAATTCATCTCTTCAGCCTGTACCTTTCCTCCTTCCCATCCAGTCCTAGCTCTAACTCCTAGTTTTAGCCCTATTCATTTTCTTCTTCCTGGTGTACATGGTTTAGGCACATGCAATATTGTTAGTTTATTTTGGTTGGAGTGCCTTAGTTGATGTTGCGTCGGAGTCTTATGATGACACTAGGATTGTTATCTAGCTTCTAGTGTTGCTCCAGTATCTTTTGTACCTTGACCCTATGCACTTGTTGTACGTCGCTCTGGATTAGAGCGTCTGCCAAATACCTGTAATGTAATGTGATGTAAGAACACAGTGCCTTTGGTTCGGGACACTACATAGCTTAATCACTGAAAGGTAACTATTAAGGTTGAAGTAACAGTCCTAATTGGGTTGTAGATCTGTCAATCCTGCTATACTTTGTTGCCCAGGGTTCCAGAACCAGCCAGTTTAAAACTCACTGTTGGCTAGACGGCCAGAGTATCTAATACAACACGCAGGCAGAATAAATAACAACAGCAATGGGACTCTCGCAGACACGAGAGTAAAAAACTCTATTACACTTTCATTCTGCCTGGATTCTGCTTCCATATTCTGGTCTCCTGGTTGGTTTAACTTAACCTGTCTACATTACCGTGCCAAAGTGCTGCTGCATGTGCTGATTGTGAGCGTTGCGAAGGTTCTGCAGGTGGATGTTCTGTAGGGCCTGGTTCTGTTGCTGCTGGGTATTGGACCGAGGCTGCTGAAGGTGGTGCAGCTGCTGATGAGCTTGCTGGTCAGCCTGGGAGCTGGATAGGATAGGAAGAGACTTGTGGGGCTGGCTGAAGGGGTAGGGAGGCAGCCTCTGGTCCAGAGGAAGCTTGCTGGTGTCCAGAGGAACACCCTGTGTGGTGACAGGGGTAAGGGGTGAGTTTACAAGATACTTTGGCTAGCCACCCATCATCACAAATCACAATGAGAAGAGCTAATTTTGTTTCTTTTGGTTACAGTGAGAAATGTATATTTCTGACCAATTTCCTCTTGTGAATATGAGACCAGAACTATATAAACCTACCTTTTCTATACACATTCTAGTGAACTGTTATGCCATTCACTCTTAAACATTTTCACTATATATTTTTTTCCATCAGCTTGTTTCTATCAGGTCATTGAAAAGAAAAAGCTTTGTCTTAATTTTAATAAAAAATAAAATAGTTAACTATAAAAAAGGGCACAGAATCAAAGATGCAGAGTGAAGCCAAGCACATAATAACTTTGTATCATGTCGTTCAGTAGACTTCATTTGTATGTCAACTAAAATATGTAAGAAGCATAAAATATTCAAAGAATATTTTTCCATTGTTTTCTATGGAAAGGTTTGGCCATTCTCAACCCCATGCAAGGCTCCCGACCTTGCACACCTTGGATACAGAACTCAAGCCTTTTAAGGGTAAAGATCAAATTACTTCAGCAACACCAAGTATCTACTTATGATAGATCAATCGATGCCAAATATTGATACCTTCAGAGCAGTTTGTGTTGGGAATTAAAATAAATATGAACAATATTCATTGTATATGGTCATGTCGTAAAATTGAACGCTATTGGTTGGGTGTTGTACAACCCCTAAAAGTGATTTTTGATGTGGAGCTTGAACCTGACCCTATATGTCTGATTTTGGGTCTCCCTGATAAAAAGATTGTAACAAGTTTCATAGACGTTTGTATAGTCTTTTAACTTATGCTGCGAGGAAAAATATTTTGTTGTCCTGGATTAACGAGAAACCACCAACACAGGCACAAAATAATCATGCAGTACATGCCGCTGGAATATCTAACCTGCCTGCTACATTCCACAACTGATGCCTTTTATAAGATTTGCGACCCATACTTGACATTTATTGGCCCTCGATTAGCTGACACATTAGCAATAGGGTTCCTAAATAGAAGTGATATTGCTAACCTTGACTGATAAGATCATTAATCCTTGACTATTTTCTATTTCTATTTATTTTCACTTTTCCTGTAAGAATTGTCAAAACTATTATTGCTTTCTTTTTGATGTAACTGCTCACCCATCTAGAAACTATTAAGCACCAAACAAAATATGTGTATATAATGGTATATGTTATGGTCAGATGTAGGTATGAGATATTTTTATTTTATTCTTATTTTCTATCTGTATCTGTGTCCTGCATTTTGTAGCATATTTGAGCTGAGCTGTTCGTATTGTCTTTGTCATAAAAAGTAAAAGTCAATAAAATAAAACCAATTAAAATAAATAAATAAATATGAATATTATTCCTTGTAAGCCTTTCAAAAATTATCTCCCCTAAACGTACAGATTATTCAAGTCAGAGTCAGTCAGAGCAATGGTGAGCCAAAGATTCTTTGGGGTTTTTTTCATCTACTATTTTCCCCCATTTTATCACTCTGTCCAAACCCCACTATAGTAACTAACCTTGCTGCTATGACTCCTACATCAGGATATCACATGTGCTTCATCCAAGACACACATGACAGCGTTCTCACGCTATACCATGGTGACTGTGACTGGCTGGAGGTTGTAAGGATGGGTTTGGGAGGGGAGAGGGAGGTAGGGAAGGGTTTTATATTGTGTGGTGTGCTGTAGCAAATTGTTTTGAATAAATAATGAAATGTTCTGGACAGATAAAAATGGTAGAATGTAAAAGCTTGGCCTCCAGTGGCGTGGGAGGTTGAGGGACCTATATTCAGTCCATCTCTGCATCATGCAGCTGGGTGTTCGAATCACAGCTGCACCGTTTCCAACCACAGCCGGAGGTCCATAGTTAGTGGGGCATAATTGGCTAAGCCTCTCATGGGTATGAAGGTTTAGGTTGGATAAAGTATTATGGGTTCACTGGTGTCCCCCTCTGGGTTGTCCGAGCGCTCGCGGTTAAGTGAACAGAAATTACTCTTGCTTTGTTTTCCTCCAACGACCAAGCACTGTACTTTCCCCGCGCGACCGTGATGTGTAAAATATCTAGGGCTGGTCGTCACATAACTCAGAGAAGACACAAGCTATGGCTTCCTCCTTCATGTCAACGCTCTAGAGGGGCATCGAAAGCAACAGATCTAGCAATAGGTAACTTGGGGAATTTGGGTGGGAAAAAGGGCTAAAAATTAAAAAGTAAAAGAGAAAAAAAAGGAAATGTAAAAGCTTGGAATTATTTTTTTTTTACCAAAATTATATTAGCGTTATTATAGGGAAAATAAAGTACTGGCCAAGGTACCAGTACAAAACTTCAGGTACTGGTTCAAATGTAAATGTACTAAACCCTTGTCCTGACATCTTTCTAGAACCTTATGTCATGGTGCTATGACAGCTTACTTCTTTTTATGCTGTATTTTAAATCAAATTGCTTTGCATCTAAAACCAGGTTGGATTGACCCAACCTGAGTTCCATTTAATCAAGCTTCCAAATATCTGCCCATATAATTTATCCTTAGTGAAATTTAAACTGACAAGTGAGGAAAGAATTTAGACCTGAAAAAATAGTTTCCATTATCAGTCCCACTAGGTGAAATTCAGATTTCTCTGCATTTTTACCTATCCTATAGGAACAGTGAGCTCCCAACATATGGCACTCGGGGAAGAGTTAGGGGTTCAGTCTCATGCTCAAGGACACGTCGACACACTTTCTGCAAGACCGGGGATCGAACCTGCCACCTTCTGATTGCCAGACAACCGCGCTACCTACTGAGCTATGCCACCCCTAAATAGCGTTTACTCCAACTCTGCCAAACCCAATCAAAATAACGTCAGCTTTTCAGCCTTGGCAAGTAAGCAGGTAAAAGTGGTTAAATATTTAGTGGTGGGAAAAATAGTAATGTATTAAGGAAATATCATGGTGATGTGCAGTGCAGGAGAGTAGTACCTGTGTTATGGAGGATAGCGTAGAGGAGATGGTGGGGGAGAACTGCTTGGGGTGGTGCCTCCGAGACTCCCCTCCCATGGGGAGGACCACAGAGGACAGTTGGGCCCGCCTTCGCGGTGAAGTGCTGAGTGGCATCTGATTCTGGCCACTGAGCAATGGTGAGTAGGATGGGGAACAGGAGCTGGACCCGCCCACTCCACTGTTGTAGCTGGCATTACTACTGGTTGCTGACTGTAGCGACTGGCCACTCAGGGACGAGTTACTGAGGGAGGAATGCAGGGATTGGTTGCTGAGGGATGACGGCAGGGAGGGGGATGAACTAAGCGAAGACTGTAGGGATGGGTTGCTAAGCGATGAGTGCAGGGAGGAGGAGCTCAGGGAGCTGGGAAAGGAGTGGCTGCTTAGCGATGACTGGATGTTGGGGTTGCTTAGTGACGACTGTAGGGAGGGGTTACTGAGTGTGCCTTGCAGAGATGTCAGGAGACCTGGGGACATGACAGGAAAAAGAAGTTGACGAAACAGCAAATGTAAACAGACTGCCAAAACCCACCACCACTGGACAAAATTCTGCCATTGAACGCAACCCAGAAAAAAATAGGTTTCAAAAGCCTGTTATTTCATAGACAGCTCAATCTCTGATAGCAAATTTGACACACAGAAGCACTACTTGCCATCTTATTGTGTCACTCTAGATTAGAGGATACAGCAATAGAAAATACAACCACAGTCTCAGCACCACAAAAGATCACTAAGTCTTAACAGAAAGCAAAGCCCCAAATATGGCAGATGTGCAACACCATTATAAAATCAGTTTGAATTTCCTATTGAATAATGTTGACATGAATAAAGGGCCGTGGTAGGTTAGTAGTACAGCATTCGTGTCAGGAAATGATAAGCCAGGTGTCGTGCATTCAATCCCACAGCAGGGTGTTAGGAAGGGCATCCAGCCCTTCGCCCATGCTTTGTGTCCACCCCCACAGGGTGAGGAATAATTGTGACGTAAAAATAGACCTAAAAACAGACCTAATGTTGACATGAACATAATTATTTTGAAACACAGTAATTCCCAGCAGGATTTGATCCCAGGCCAGTGTAAACCTAGGGGTAGTGGATAACTAACTCTGAGCAAAAACTCCACTCATATTGTTAGGAACAGACTCTCTACAAGGTCTATTATGGGAGTGTAACTGTAGATTGCCAGCAATGACTGCAAAAGCCTGGTAAACCACTAATCTGATGGTGGGTGTGGGAAGCAGAAAGCAGCCTCAGTCATTGCACAACTCTGTGTTGAATCAGGGGAAAACAATGGTGGTAAAACATGTAATTCAGATGACTTGTGCTATCAAAATAATCAATATATCAAAATTAAAATAAAAAAAAATCTTAATTCAACCAGTTGTGT